>PVJA010006423.1:0-65680 GCA_004027025.1 Myocastor coypus
CTTGAGCTCACTTTTGTAGCCCAGGCTGGTCTCGAACTCGCACCAATCCTCCTGCCTCAGCCTCCCAAGTGCTGGGATTATAGGCGTGCGCCACCACGCCCGGCTCTAACTCCAAAATTTCTAATAATCAGAATCAGGCCAAATGAGGCATTTTCAGATAGAAGACTCTCTAAAGAATTCTTCAAATCATATCACATAGGTAGTTCTCCTACCCCTAGGAATACTTCTGGGCCAGGAGTGGCCAGAAGGTCCAAAGAAGGAGAACTAACAACATTCTGACAAGTGGGAGAGATAAGTTTGAAGCCCATGGGCAACTAGTTATTTCATGTCATCCTATGCTAAAAATAGTCCATGACAGTATGGAACTGTGTAAGGGCTGGCCCTGGGAACCAGTGATAAAGTGGGTATGGCCTGTGGGAAGGAAAATTTGTTTTTGTAAATTATTTACTGTACAGAAGAAAAGGACTTACGGGCCTGGAGGTTTTTTTTCCCCTTTGCAGGCTGCCTTCTGAGCGATGAATGCTTCTCATTGTACAGGGGCAGTGGGGCACAGCGCCTCTGGCCGTCCTCCTTTCTGGGGTCCAAGGTGGAAATTCTCTGGGCTGCAAATGTCTGAAATATATACAGATCAAAAAAACAGCCTCAATGCAGAAATGAAGGGAGGGTCCACCTCTAAGAAACGTAATGAAATTGGTCAAGGGCCCCAAAGAGTTCTGTTTTGACAGAAGGGGCACTGCCACTATGGTGGAGCAGGTGATTCCTCAGAGCTCATGGTGATCCAAGAGGATCTCACTGTGAACGGTGAAGATAAAGGGAACAGTACTTTTTTAAAACCAATAGTAGGAAACCCTGGGCCTTGAGTGTCCTACTCGGCAAAGGTAAAGGAACTAGGATTATTGTCCTAAGTAAAGTTTAAGGCTTGTGAGGCAGAGATGGTCAAAAGAAGAAGGTGATTTTGTGTATAGTAAATATAAGAAAATACAACAAAATTCACAACTCAGAGATGTTGACTAGTTCTTCCCCAGCCACACTTGGAACAGAACAAGAGGAAACAGGCCCAACTGTAGCAAGAAGAATTGAGATTAGATAGCAAAAAGAACTTCCTGAGTATAAGCATGTAGTGAAGTGACACAGAATTATTAAGGATGTTACCAGTAATTTTAAAATATGAGGAAGGTGGTGTTAGTAGCAATAAAGAACTAGATGAAAAGGATGAGAAATTTGTAAAGACCATGGTAGAAGAGAAAAGACAGTTGGGAAAAGCAAAGGGGTCAGGAGCAAGTACTTATATGGGAAAGGATAGTGCATATATGAAAGATGAAAGACTTTTCATAAAAATACTTGCATAATAAAAATGTCAGCGAACTTTCCATTGAAGGCAAGTCGTTAAAACTAGCATACACTCCTCTATGTCTGACTGGTGTGAGAGAATGGCCTAAAGAGCTGTCAGGGCCCCTTCCAGCATCTTTTGGCCTTCTTATCTCTTGGGGCTGCCATACCTACTCTAATGATTTGGGGGAGCATACCTGTACCAGTGACAGTGAAATAAGTCTGCATATCTCAGGTACTTGTGGAGAAGAAGATTTCTCTTTTGTACACAAAACACAAGTTAGACATGGGATACAGTGACATAAACTATGGGAGATCTCTGTGAAAGTAATTTTATAATACAGTTGTATAGACAGATATCAAATAATAAGTATGCAAATGGCGATATCATTACAATTGATCGTAATGAAGGAAAAGTGCAGGACACCTCGGAGCATAGGGACAAATGGAACCTCCCATGAGATTAGAAAATCTGCAAAAGACAATTCACCTTGTTGAGACCTTGGGCTCTGCCTGCGACCCACTACCAGTGATAGCTACCCAAAATCAGGAGCAAGAAAGGCAAAATGAACCCAGCCCGCACTACTGCTTGCTTGCTTGCTTTTTTTGTGGAACTGGGGATTGAACTCAGGCCCTTGCACTTGCTGAGAAAGTGCTTATTCTACTGAGCTATATCCTCAGCCCAACTATTGCTTTCTGATGTGGTTTTGAAGCTCTGTTGGCACACTGAGGCCCTTCAAGATAGGAGCAAACCTCCAGGGAAATTTTCTCATTGCAAAGATTAAGCACCTTTGATTTAAGCAAAGAGATTCTCTAAGGATCAATCATAATTGCCTAACAGCTGAAAATCTGAGCGAGGAAGACTTTGAAGAGAAAGGGTATTTACCTGCCAGCTAAATATGATGGAGATCAATAAAGACAATAAAGAACAAACATGTTAAAAGTTAGTCTTGAAAGTTCACCCTTGCTAGGCAGGCATGGTGGCACACACCTGTAATCCCAGCACTTGGTAGGCTGAGGCAGGAGGATCAATGCGAGTTCAAGACCAGCCTGGGCTACAAAAGTGAGCTCAAGGCCAGCCTGAACTGTGTAGTGATACCCTGTCTCAAAAAGACAAAAAAAAAAAGTTCACCCTAGAAATGACTTTGTCTCCAAAACGCTGTCCTGTCTCCTCTTTAAGTATACATAAGGCTTCACTAAGAGCTTCCAGTTTTATTTTTTAAATAATTAATTATTTTTTAAATTTGTGTATTTGATACAGGGTCTCACTACACAGATTGGACTCACAGTGATCCTCCTGTTTTCAGCCTCACCAATGCTGGGATTACAGGTGTACACCACCATGCTCAGACTCTGTCACTGGTTCAGTACACCCCTGGGGTTAGGTCAATGTGGCACGAAGGACTGGGGATTAAACCCTGGTCCCTGTGCTTGCCAGAGCAGGCACTGTGTCCACTGAGATATCTCACCAGATCAGATCTTCTAGTTTTAGCTGAGAGCGTGTTTGGTGCTATTAGCTGGAGCCTATTCCTGAGGAGCTTGGATCCTAGAGAATCAGGGCTTTATCCTGCTTTTCTCTGTGTCCTTCTGTGAGGAGTGAGTGGTGCTGGCCCTTGTTGGGAGTTGGGAGGGGTTTCTCTGCTTCCAAAAGGCCCTGGAGGAGCAGAGGAGAGCCCAGAGGAGATTAGCTATGGTCTGCTCATGAAGCGAAGGGGTTTTGTATCTCATAGATAGCCATTGACAAGTCTCTATGAGCCTGGCAAGTGATAACATTTAAGGGCCTCAGTTCCTTCATCTAGAAACTTGCAGCAACCTGATTTGGAAAGTTAAGTGAGAGGATTCTTCTAGAAACCATGTGGTATCCCTCTGTGATTGTTGCAGTACAGAACAAACCTTGCCAGGCTTACCTTTTTCCTCAAATCCTTCTCTCACTGACCCCTCCCCTTGTGCTATCAATCAAGTACCCTTCCTAACCCAGAGCCAGCCCAAGCTAAATATTCATATTCACGTATAATTGACTGAAACCATGTCTAGTTTCCCTCCTGATGGGTGGGTGGAGGTAGGTGAGCTTCTAAGAGCTTTTACTTGATTTTTTTATTATTTTTTTAAGTATTAAGGATTGAACTCAGGGCCTTCATGCTGAACTATATCCCCAATCCTTTAAATTTTTATTTTATTTTAATTTTCAGCCTGTGTCTTATGAAGTCAGTAAGTTGCCCAGGCTGAGCTCAAACTTGTGATCCTCCTTCCTCAGCCTCCCAGACTGTAGGTATTACAGGTGTATACCAACACACAGTCTGAGCTTTCACATTTTTACCAGAGGTTGGAGCCTGCATAACTGCGAGCTTGCCCTACTGGCATTACTCACAAATGGAGAAGGGCTTCAGAAGGCAGTGAGGCTGGGAATGGTTCCTTCAGGACTTAAGATTCTCCTTTACCAAGGCTGGCCTGTGGCATATTCTAAGTGCACATGTACCCTAGAACATTCTTGCACCTGGTCAGAATCACTTCCATTACACATGAGGAAACTGAGGGGCAAGTTAGAATCACTAGCAGATTAACGAACAGCTGTATAGAAAAACAGTGTCTCCTGATCCAGCGGTCTTCTGACTTCTCATTCTAGATGGCTATACTTGTCCCAACACAACAGGTTGACATCTCCATGCCAGGAAACCAGCTTCAGGCCCACCAGACACCAAAAACTATCTTTTATTTGATTTTATTTAAAAAAATTGGCCAATGATTTGGGTGTTATGGAGCCCTAGGCCTGGAAACCTGCTTCTGCTCAGGCTGGAGTTGTATGCCTCAGCCACAGTCATGCAAGAGGGACAGAGAGGCCTGCTTTTCAGGTGAAGAAAGAAATCAGTTGCTGAAACATTGGTCTTTTTGAAAGTTGCAACCACAGGGGCTTGCTGGCAGAGCCTCCGTCTGGGTCCCTCTCCTCAGGATTCAGCTCTCTCCTTCAATCTGGGAGTTGGTTTAGGAAGCTAGCCAGGTTTGGCAGAAAATCCTGAGGGCAGCACTTGCTCCAGGAGCTCCAGCTATTCCCTTCAATGTCTGAGAGCCCCTAAGGCATTCAGGGCTTGGAACTTCCTCTGCCTCCACAGCCTAGCCAGCCCAGTCTGGCCCAGGAGCTCCCAGCATATTTTTTCTTTGGACACTACGAAACAGTTTCCAATTGCTCCCTCCCAAGCCCTGCAGCTAAGAGGGGGATGGGAAGTGAAGAGGAGAGGAGACAAACAGGAGAGAAGGGTGGAGAATGAGCGGAGAGAGAAAGATCACTAAGTTGAGAGAGGAAGGAACCAACTTCACCCAGGCAATCAAGATTCCCCTGTACAGCAGTGAAATGGAGGTGGAAAGGCTCCTCCAGCCCCAGTTTCTGGAGGAGCCCCAGCTGGGAGAAGATCCAGAGCCTGGAGAGGAGAAGCAGTTCCAAGAGGAAGTACAGCTGGAGGTGGTAGAAAGTGGGTCAAATTTGGATACAGACGATCTGGGTTTGAGTACAGACTTTGCCACCAATCTGATGCTTGAGCTTCAGTAAGTAACTCCTTGTCCGTCTGTGGGCTACTTTCTCTCCTTACAAAATGGAGGAAGGAGAAACAATATGGTCTCTAGGATCTGTTCCAACTTAGACATTCAGGAAGACCATGCCTCTAAAATCTTGATGTGTGTGTGTGGGATACATGTTAACTTGTACCACTCATTGAATACCTCAACAACAGAATGATGGGGGGAATGGGGATTCATAAACACAAGAGAAGAATAAGAAGGTGATCATGTGTAAGGGTCATGATCCCAAGCAGAAAACACAGCTGAACAAAATATTACTTTTAGTTTTCAAAATGCAATGATGATAGACTTGATGTGGGATAGTAATGAAAACCAGAATGTTTGGGCTACCATTAACATACAGTTACTAAAAGTCCTTCAACCAAGTGACTTCATTGCTCCCAGCATGTAGGTGCTGAATTAGGATTATGTTTCTTGGGTTCTTCATATGTACTTTTCCAGAAATTCTCAATTAAATGGAGAGGAACTGTTTTTTCAGATATATACATCCAGATCTAAAAGAAAGCCTAAGAAAAGAAATTAGACTGACTTCCTATATCATAAAGCTTACTTAACTTGGTAAATCAGAACTCTCTCAAGAGTAACTGCTGTATGGTTCAATGAAGAGTCTTTAGAGGATCTCAGTAACAGCATGTATTGCTATTCTTCCCCAGCAATAGGCCGATGAGCTACCAAAACCCAATCTGCTTGGTGGTTGCTAATTGATATATGGGCACTCATTCAGCTTCCTTAAACACTGCCCAGCTCTTCCTGGGCTGTAGACTGAGAGTCTATAAGACATAGCAGGTAGAATTTCACTAACCAAAGACCTCCTTACCAGGTAAAGCAAGGATTCTGTTTGGCAGATCAACCTTTTACCACCAGCATCTAGGGAATACAACTGCTGAGGAAACTGCAGTGGACACAGTAAGGAGAAGGGGAACCTCCTTCCTCCTGTCCAGACTCCTGCCTACAGTAAAACTATCCTTAACACCACACAGTCTATGCCCTCACTATTATTGTGCTTTTCCTTGGCTCAATTCATTCATCTAACAATAATTTCTTGACCGATTTCTGGACACTCAGTTAATCTGAACCTACGGTAGAGTTCTAAACTTGCAAGTATTTCAGCAGTTCCATAGGAGACTGGTATTCAAAGAGCACTGAAAGATATAGAATATTTCTTAGCACCTAAGAGACCCTGGGAAGGGGAAAAGGAAAGAAAGTTTGGGAAGGGGAGGAGAAACAAGAACAGAAGTGAAGTTCAGGGAGAAAGGGAAAGGAGGCCAGACTTTGGAGGATAAACAGGTGAGGGTTGTGCTATCAAATAGAAGTTGAACCTTGAAATAAACAAAGTCACAGATAGGAATCCACATAGACTTTGTAAAGTTAGTAGGGGCTTGGTGCTCCAACTGGTTTGCTATTTTTATCCAGAAGGTTTCCAAGCTGGGCTCCACTAAACCAGAAGATATCTGCACATGGTTGGTATACACTAGCGGGCTGTGGGAGCCTAGGGATCCTGGTGTGCAGAGCTCCCAGCTTCAGCCCAGCCTTCCTTAGATATTTGCTGCTCTTCTAAAGAATTTGCATCCAGAGAACATGAGAGCTTTTAAGTTAAATTAGAAATATAGGGGCAGGGAAAGGGGATGATTATTGTTTAACAGTAACAACAACAAAATTGTAAGCTGCTGAAAGACTTTAACTCCCTAGCCCAGTGGTTCTCAACCTTTCTAATGCCTTGACCCCGCAGTACAGTTCCTCATGTTGCAGTGACCCCAAACCAAAAAATAATTTTGGTGGCTACTTCGAAACTGTAATTTTGCTACAGTTATGATTCGGAATGGCTCTAGGTGAGCCCTGTGTTTTGGTCGTTCAACCCCCACCAGGGTCGCGACCCACAGGTTGAGAACTGCTGCCATAGCCAAATAAGAATGTCTTCTAAAGTATCCCTTGGAGGAGGACAGACTGTCTCGATTAAAGGCATTTAGCTAGCATAAGCAGGTTCCCTTGTTGATCAGCCTTGATTATTTGACAGTCCTTTTGTTTAGTCCAAATCAAATAAATACATATCTTTCTTGCCACGGAATACTTTGGCTCCTCCTCTTGTGTTCCTCCTGCAGGTCTTTGTCTCTTGACCACCTGGGAAGCAACTCAGGGGAGGTGTGTGTCTCAATGCCAAAGGAAAACAGTATTCTGAGCTAGGGGCATCATGTGCTTCTTGGGGCCTATGTAAGTGCCTGGCGGGCAGGCATGCTACTGATGTGGGCTTGGGGCATTCCAGCTCATGCAGACCCTGGAACCAAGACAGAGGAAGTCCATTCCACAAAGGGCATTGGCCCAGCTAAGTGAAGTCTAGTGTGGAATGCTCATCAAAGGAAATAGCTTGAGGGAAGGAACACTTGACTGGGAATAAGGGCCCTATGTTCTGTTGCAAAGTCAAGTCTTAGCTAGGCTGTCACCTGAAAGGAGAAAAGCAATAAGGACCAGAGGCCTGCCCCTGAGTGGAGAGAGAGAGACAGGCTTCAGGACTATATCCTAACCATTTGAGGCTATCTGAAGCCCTGGTGGCTTAACATTGGAAAAAGAATTTCGTCTGTACTTGTTGGCAGTGGGACCATCTGCATGCACTCTATAGAGAGCACTGTTTCCCCTAAATGTGGTAAAAACACACTGGTGGTGTGCAGTATGATTTTTAGTGGCATGTAAACATTTTTTCTTATTTTTATAGCTATTTTTTATTTAACATGTACTGGTGGAAATGTAGCTAACATGTTTGTCCTATGATTTCAAAAATATTTCTGTGGCTGGGGAGACAGCTCTGTAGCACAAGTGCCTGCCTGGTAAGTGCAAGGTCGTGAGTTTGAACCCTGGTCCTGAAAAAAAAACCTACAATAACAAAAATATTATTTCTAAGAAGGCATTTTAAAAACATGAATATGCTTATATCTAACGTCAAGAAAATATCTTAATAGTGGTAGATAAATAAGTGGAGTCAGGGTGTGCTTCTCTGTGGATTACCAGAGGTGAAGCAAGAGGAAGGAGCTAAAGGATAATTCTCAGGACCCATACAGTACAGTCATAGATCATCCTTTGCTATGCACCTAGCTTGGAGTCTCCCTCTGACAGCCTTATTCCAAGCATAAGAACAACCTGCTATTTTTATATCCCTGGTGTCCTGCTCTGCTCCATGACACTCAACACTCCAGATTAGCAGCAGACCTTCCCCTGGTTTCAGGGCACTAGCTCTACCACACCCAGGCAGACATGGGGAAATAGGCACTGGAGAGTTAGTGACACTGTCCCCGCCAACCTCTTCCACTGACTTCTTCTCATCATTGTTCACAAGCATGTTTAACTTAGATTTAAGGACTTGTTTCCTGGAAGCAAGACAAGGGTCATGGGCCTTTCTCTGTGTGCACAAAGCCATAGGACAGGAAATACGACACTGCAATTATTTTGAATGGAGTTTTGCTGATTTCTAGACAAATTGAGATAGGATTTGATAAGAAATGTATATAAAATCAAATTGTACAAGAGGCTTCCCCTTCTTCTAGAAGTTTGTGATGGGCTTTGTATAAGTAGGTTTGGTCTACTTCCTCTTTCCATTGCCTGTGACAGAGGGCAGGATTCGCAGTCTAGCTTCCTACCAGTACTCACCTTGAAGATTGTGAGGATGGGAGGGTTGGCAATGGGAAGAAGGTCATGGGCCTGGTATTCTACCTACTGGCTGGATGCATACAGGTGTTTTATGTGTCTTTCCTATCTGGTTTGATCCTTTGTGATATCTTTAGTACAAGATCAAATGGACATGGCTAATTTATTTTAACACTGCCAAGAAAGGAAACGACAATATCTTTTGATTGTACATTTTGGTATTCAACAATTTCTGCTCTCTGAGAGTATTCTTCTAGTTCTAGATTCTTCTAACTCTCCTGTATACCACTGAGTTTGCTCCCATATTAATTCATGTAATTATGTTACATGTATTTGCATATTAAATAGTTATGTCCTTTACCAGCCTTCTTTTGAAAACTAGCTAAATTTATTTTTTAAAACAATAGTAGTACCTTTTTTCAGATATTACCCACATTCTCTAGTACAAATTTTATTCTGTCATCATTAAAAGCTGAGATTAAAGCATGAATACCTCTGTCTTTAACCAGTTATCCCATTCCCACCTCTTATCAATGGCACACATTTGCGAGATGACAAGTTAGAAAAGGAACAGCAGTTACTCAGTCATAGAGAACCGTGCTGCCTTCCTTGACCCTCTCACCTAGTTGTCCTACAGGAAAGTGGAGCTGTATAAGGTTTTGTTTTAGATGACCATGGAATAAAGAAAGGAAATAATATCATAGTGTCTACATGCTTCTTTCCTATTTAGAGCATCCAAGATCATTCTTGCTGGGTAGTGATACTAAATCATATGCTAAAGATTCATTGCAGCCTCCATCTTCAACTGTCTATCCATGTGATCCCAGGGACAGGGGAGATAGCTCTGCGCCTCCAGTGCCTGCCTGGAAAGTGCAAGATTATAAGCTTGAACCCTGCTCCTGCGAAAAAAAAAAAATGGACATCCATATGGCCCCATTCTTTATATGAGTAAAGTCATATTTTGGATTATTTCTATATTCATTATCCACTTTGTAGGTAGCAGTCACAAAATCCCAGCATGACTTTTTCCCCATACCTTCTAACTAGTTTTTGGAAACCCAAGGGTGCAAAATCAATTTGAAAGCAATCTAAGTAGAACACACATAAAGAAGAATCTTGCAAAAATAGATTACTGAGTCAGACATGGATTCTAAATCCCAAGCACAGCTGGATTTTACATGGCTTGGGTAAAGAACATAGGACATGCATAGTAGATAATCCAAAACAAGAAATTAAAATAGAAGGGATCATACATAGCTACATTTAAAATTGTACTCTGGGTCTAACTTTTTCTGTAGTCCTGCTTTACTGTTTATTTGAGCTAATAAGAAAATGATCTTGCACCCGTAAAGTGTACAGAAATTGAAGTAGGGAAAAACTAACTCGAGACCAAATATTACAACAGATATTTCAGCAAGTAGAAAAGCCACCCAGAAATACTTAGGAGTTGATTTGCCATCACATAGAAGGCATTTCTGTCTGTCTTTGGAATGTGTCATATGGTTGTTTACACCATGGATTTGTATAGAAGGTTCTAAGGTAGCCTGTAAACTGGGACCTAGCTTGACTTGGGGTCACAGAGCTAAGGACTTCCCAGGAAGTTAATAGTTCTCTTTGCACTCTTCACCATACCCTATTGGCTGGCTGTATCACTGTGCTTGATTCTGATCGTCTGACCCATGTAAGTCTGCAGGAGGTAGTACAGTTTATCTGAAGAAAATCACGTCTGAGACAGGAAGAGTCATGGCGGCCTCTCTTGCCAAGGATTTATGTATCTGTCACAGGAGGGAAGTGTGAGCTGAGAAATGACTCCCAGAAGTGCTAGAATTGGAAGGGACAGCTCTGAAACCTTTTGTACTCCATGGTGTATTTACTGGGAATCTATGATACCTCAAGAAGCTGGTGCCTGACCCTTCATACCTTGAATTCACCCTCCCTCCTTTCTCCATTCTTCCTTCTGCTCTCTCTGGCTCAGCACACAGTTAAGACAAAAGCTGAACTGGCTAGGTGCAGTAGCTGAAAGAAGAACAGCAGGGGCTTGTGCTGCTTTTTGCTTAGCAATTAGTGGCAATTGGGAAAGCCCCTAGAGTCTAGTGGTTCTCAGCCTTTCTAATGCTGTGACCCCGCAATACAGTTCCTCATGTTGCGGTGACCCCAAACCAAAAAATAATTTGGGTGGCTACTTCAAAACTGTAATTTTGCTCCAATTATGATTCAGAATGGCTTTAGGCAACCCCTGTGTTTTGGTCATTCTACCCTTGCCAGGGTCGTGACCCACAGGTTGAGAAGCACTCCCTCCAGCCAGCCACAGAAATCTTACAGGTAATGCCATGACTGGCATTAATAGCCACCTTAATGGATAAGGTTACTCTGGTCCCTGCTGCCCACAAAGGGCCAGCTGACTCAGTTAGACTGTCTCTAGTCTTTAATTCTTGCTGCCTTTGGGACTGTATCTTTGCTCCATAATCCCTTCTGCTATGAGGCTGCCAGACCAACTTCCTTGGCAACTTCTTCAGGCTCTAGTGATGTCTCTGGGAATCTGGGGTGAGGCCAACACTTGTCTTTAACGCCACTATCCCCGATGATGGGTTCTGACTTTTGGAATGAAAAGGGACCTCAGCTTTTCATTAGAAACTATAGAAATGTATCTAGCCATCACAGAGAGCATCAACTTCTCAGGTCTATGCTTGGCACTAACAGAAACAGACTAAACAAAGCTCAGGCTTCCTGGGACAGATTTGTGGAATACTTCCCATTCTTTGCCTCCTAATGACTATTTTCACCTCTTTTCTCGGACCAGGGTGGGTCATGCCAGGTGAATGCAGTAGGGAAAGTAAATGCCATTCAAGCTCAATACTTAGTCCCCTCTCACCAACATTTGGTCCTTCATTACATGGGAAGAAATAAATTCTTGTGAAGTACTTCAGTCCGTAAAGGAGAGTCATATGTCCCTTGCTCTAAACTTCGTTGCTAAATTGTAACCAGTTTTGGCCAGGGTGATAACTCAGTAGAGTAAGCCCTTTTCTGGCAAGCGCAGGATCCTGAGTTCAATCCCTGGTGGCAAAAATAAATAAATAAATAAATAAATAACCTTGTAACCAGTTTTAACTAAGACAAAAAAAGGTGACCCATCCATGAAAAAATAGCAGACTAGGTAGTATTGTTTTTGTCACTGCCTTCTACCCCATTCTTTCTTCTTATCCTGTTCTTCCTTCTAGCATAAGCTCCCCTAAATAACCCCAACACTCAACTATAGGATGATAGCTCACGTTACAGAAATTCTCTGACCTACTGTCTTCATAACAAGGACTTTCAAGGCCTTGCTCTCTACTAAAGCTAATGTGATAACAAGTAATTCCTGGTATCCCAGGTCACAATTCTATTTCACTATAGTCTTTCAAAATGAAGAAGCAAAGTAAGAGTTGCAAGCTCGGTGGAGGACATTCAAATTTGAGCTTTTTTTTTTTCTTTTCTATTTACAAGGTCTTGCTATGCAGCTCAGACTCATAGTGAGCCTCCTGTCTCAGATTCCCCAGCACTGGTATTACAGGTGTGTGTCACCATGCCCAGTTTTGGCAGCTGGCATACAGCTCAGCATATGGTACCAGAGATTGAACCTGGGTCCTTGTACTTGTCAGGCAGGCATTTAGACCACCAAGCTATTTTTCCAGCCCCCCAAGTTGAGTTTTTCAGACATGATCTCTCATCATTTTATCCCCTCTAGTCACACTGTGGAGGCAGCTGCCCCCTCATCTGTGTGTAAGGCCATCTCTGGGTCCAGCCTCACCCAAAAATACAGTAGTTGAATTTAGCAGAAGAAACTGGGAAAATCCTGGCAGTGATGTTACCAGTTTAGTCTGTGAAGGGGTAGCTAAATCCTGCCTGTGCTTCCTCCCCACCCCACCAACCAGCTGCAGGCCCCTATGGAAAATGTGAAGAAACTGGAAATCTTCCCTCATGCATACCTGACTCATTTGACTTTTTAAATGCCTGAGAAGGCAAGAGTGAGGTAATTATTATAATAGCAAAACCATTCTCACTTGAAAGGGGGGGCTCTGACCTCTTGCAGTACAAGGGTCATAGGCCTGATGAAAGATCTGCTGTTTTCTGTTCTTTTTCAGCCCTGCTCCATTCTAGGTCCCTCACGAACCTCTCCTTCCACCACCTTCTGGTGTGTCTGCTCACATGGTTTACTCAGGGGAAGTGATCCCTAGCCAAGTGATTCTCTCATCTAACACATCCTTCGAGATAGTCCCAGTGCTCCTTTCAGAAAAGCATGGACAAAAACACTGTCTCAACCAGTATAATTACCTCTTCCCCTCCGCCCAGGCATACATGAATTCCAGTGCTCTCGTTTCCTTCTAGTACAAATCACTTTTGCTGCTGATCCTGTGCTCTGTGTTACCCATTTCCTGCTTAGCCCTGGCACAGCAAACGTGTCTCTGTAGCAGCTACCTCAGAGTAATTTGAGAAGCAGCTCTAGGCCACCACATGTGGAAAAGGAATCAGGGGAAGACACATGCGGAATAAGAATCTCCTAGAGAAAGATGCTGGACTTTTGTAAACACCTATATTGCTGCAGAGACACCAGCAGTGGCCCTATCTAGGACGGTAGCGTAATTTACTCTAAGGTAATTTTAAATGATTATTATATCCTTCAAGTTTCAGTGGCTTTAACAAAATCCCCAACACTATTTCATCTGCATCAGGGAATCAGCTACGACCCATCTCTTGGCTGTGGTGAAAGTCCTGGGCACATGTACCCCTATTTGTCTTGGATCCTCCAGCTTGTCCCTCAGTATCTGATCAATTTCTGCCTACTCAGTCAAATGTGCCCTGTTGTTGAGCCTGTTTGGGTGTGGAGGATGGGAAAATGGGGCAAGTAGTCAAAAGGGAACTGCTCTGTTTCCCCACCCCTGACTCACCAACTCTTTCTCTTTGTTCTGTATCTTCCATTTCTGGGTTCCTATCCTAATTAGACCCAATCCCCATTGCTTATAATTCTGGGTTTGCAGTTTTGCTCACCATATTCACTCTGTCACCTTGTCTGCCACTTCCACCATTCTTTGCTCAACCCTTGGGCTAGTGAAAGATTTCTGCCTGCCTGTGCACTGAGCCTGCTTAAAGATATCTCGCAAATTCCTTTGGCCTTTTCCTCTTTACATGCCAGGAATGCTCATTCATCATGGGACCTCAGCTTGAGAGATGCTAAGGCCAGCAAGATAGCTCAGTGGTCTAATGTGCCTACTTAGGCAAGCTTAGGCAACCACAGGGACTGCAGTTTGATCCCTGGCACCACATGCTGCACCAGCCCCACCTCCAGGGTGGGTTGAGCTAGCCATAACATATAAAAGGAAAGAGGGAGATTGTACTTCAACAGATTTGCCCTACAGAACAACTGCTTCCACCCAGGAGCTAACTCAGAAAGTAGGGTTACTGCTCATGTTCACCTGGTTCACAACTTTTTCTTTTTTACTCATTTGTACGTTCACATTTCTAATGGGCCTCTGGCACAGATGGCCAAAGCTGCCACCCCATTCCACAGTAACCAACAGTCCAGTTCTGGGATGGAAGAAAAAGCTGCTGAGTAGACAAAAAGCACTGTTTCTCCTCCCTCTCTTTCCTCCCTGTCTCTCCCCCCATGCCTTTACACTGAGCTATACCCCCTATATCTTTTATTTTGGGACGGGACCTTTCTAAGTTCCCCAGGCTGGCCTCAAACTTGTCATCTTCCTGCCACACCTTTGCAAATTGTCTGCCTTTCTATAGCATTCTATCCATTCCTCTTCTTTGTATCCTGTATTCCAATTCTCACAATGCCTAACTGAGGTGGTCCCTTGGATGTGGGGCAGCACCCTGTGCTAGGCAAGGGCTCCTGTCTACATTCCTGATTGGCCTAAGTACTCTTCTGGAGCCTTAAGAATTGGTGGGCTCAGGAGATAGCTCAGTAGAATAAGCATTTGTCTGGCAAGCATAAGAACCTGCGTTCAATCCCAGGTTCATTAAAAAAAATCCATTGGTGTCATAAAGAAAAGTGAAGGCCCAGTCAGTGGGACTCTTACTCCCAACTTCAACCTGAGCAGTCATGCTTTCGTGTGTTATTTATTTATTTATTTATTTAATTTATGTGGTACCAGGGATTGAACTCAGGACTTTGTACTTGCCAGTCAAGTGCTTATTCTACTAAGCTAGCTCCCCAGCCCTGCTTTCATCTGTTTTTATAAATTGGGATTTCCAGGCCAGTGAGATAGCTAAGCAGTCTAAAGCACTTGCTTAGGCAAACTTAGGCAGGTGCAGGAGACTGATTTAATCCTGGCACCATATGCTGTGCCAGTCCTGCTCTTAGGGTGTGCTTAGCTGGCCAAAAAAATTTTCTATGTTTCTATGGGAGAATTCGTTTGAAAAAAAAGGGTTCCATTTCTTAAAACTCACTGCTCTAGCCTTTTTCTTTCTCCACATCAAAATTAACCTACATCCTGTCTTCCCTCGGGCTCTGAACTCTGGTAGCAGATAGGGGTGGGAAATGCTAAACCAAATAATAATCCCTTCTGATGTGTTTGCTGGCTCAGGCAGGCTCGCCATGCCAATGCCTTCCCTCAGCTGAAATGGTGAGGAGAACAGGCAGATTAACATCCTGTTTTTCCCATGCTGTGGCTGCTTCCCCACTCCTCATTAACAATAATACCCCACATTTGCATACCACTTGATAATTTCCAAAGCACTTTCACAGAATTTATCTTATCTGATCCTCTGGAAAGCCTGTGAAGGCCACCAGGGTAGAGGCTATTATTTACATTTTATAGACTGTGGAGACTGAGACTATTTAATCATTGACCTTTCTGAAGAGCTTGCTAAAAGGAACTAGTCAGGGTAAATTCAAGGGATGGTTAAAAAGAACAAGAGTTGGAACAAGGGTTATGAAAGGAATGACAGGGGCAGTGGGGACAACAGCCAGAAAAAGAAGAGCACACAGTGCCCAATTTGACTGTCATTTCAGAAGCCTCACAGAACCTTGGGAAGGGCCAACTCAAGAAGGCTGAGATTTCTTCTTCATGATGGTGGCTGCCCAGACTCCTGAGTGAGGCAGTGT
The DNA here is from genome assembly GCA_004027025.1 of Myocastor coypus. Classification (NCBI taxonomy): domain Eukaryota; kingdom Metazoa; phylum Chordata; class Mammalia; order Rodentia; family Myocastoridae; genus Myocastor; species Myocastor coypus. The sequence continues at coordinate 15,623 of PVJA010006423.1, forward strand.
CCCACCCAGAGCAGCAGTTACTTCACAAACCTGATCTTGTCACATAGCTCTCTTGCAGCTCATGGAGTGGAATTTCTAGACCTAGGACTAAAATGACCTACAAAGATCATCTCATTCAGCCCCTAATTTATTAGAAGAGGGCACAGAAACCTAGAGACAGAAAAAGTCTTGCCCAAGGTCATGGAAAAGCAGAGGCAGAGATGGGCTGAAACCACTGTTTCCACACTTGAGTCCAGAGGGATTTCCACTGTAACAATGGCTCTGTGTGTTTATATGTACATGTGCAAGGATATGAATAAGGCATGTGACAGTGCCTAGAATGCCTGTCTGGTGAAATACTGTGGCCTGGACCTTGTACCCATATGCAATGGCAAAGAGTTAAAACCATTTATAAGGCCTAGGCTATGATAGGGTGTGAGAAAGACAGGGTTCAAGGTTTCTCTCTCAAGGGGATTCACCCGTATAAACTGTTCCAGGTAATTAAGATCCCACAAGAATTGGCAGCTGCTTGCTGAACAAATTAGATTCTGCCTTTATGGGCATGTTCTGTGCTGGAGATCAGAGGGCCCTCCCTGATGTTTGGTTCGTTAGTCATTGTTCCCTGTCAGAGCAAGCACTCAGAAAATTGGATGTCTGGCAACAGTCTGTATTCAGAAATTCAATAGCAGAAGTAGCAATGGCAATAGCTTAGTGTCTGTGACACTGCTGCATGCACAGTAGGTGCTTGAAAAATGCTTGTTAGCTAACTAATGAACTAAGGTAAAGAAAGCCATTAGTTCTCTGTGCTATTCAGAAGGAAACAGTGTCAATAACAGATCTGATTGCTTTTAGCTGAGCCACCTTTGAACTTTTTAATGAGCAAGCTGGCAGGACTTGGGGATAAACTCACTGGAGCTGGATATCCTATGCAGACTACACTGTGTAGGTCACAACACCCACTGCTTAGATGTTGAGCTACGTTCTTGCTTGGATAGCATGGACTCACTGCTCACCCTTAGCTTGCCCACAACTTCCTTGTAGTGGAATTCAAAGGCCTTTTTCCCAGTTCTAGGTTTCTTTGGCAAGAACTGAGCATGCGTGACAGCAAACAGTAGGAGGTCCCAAGGCATGCATGATGTGAGCAAAGTGAGCAAACATCATGCAAACATACAGGATGAGTGAGCATCAAAACCAACTCTTCCTTCTTCAATATCTTGCTATTGGCCAGGCCAGCCAGGTTAACTTAGACAGGCACTTTCATATTGTTCTTAAATGTCAGGGAAGGTTTTTATTTTTGTTTTGTTTTGTGCCTTATACTGAATGTTCCTAGTTCTAAATACCCAGCATTCTTTGCAAAGGTCAGCTAGCATAGCAGGACTAAGAGAATCTCAGAAGCTTTTGGCAGTCACTAAAGGTTACTGCTGGTGTCTTGTCTATAGGCCAAGGGAGTGAGTTCGGTTAGAGATTTCAAATGTCCTTCATGGACTTTTCCACCATACTAAGAACCATTAGGGAAAAGTACTTCTCCAGTTTATCTTGCTATCTGTTCAATCTTTCAAAGCTGATCTGCCACAGAAAAGGCATGAGCACAGACTCTTTTGCCTTTATTGTGGAGAAAGATCTATAAGAACATGTGTCTACATATGTGTCTTAGGACTTGAGTATGTGGAGTGGATATGGGAAATTATATATATATATATATATATATATATATATATATATATATTCATGTGTATATGCTTTATGCAAAAAGGTATAGAAAAATTTATGTTAAACGTATTTATGTAGGAGGGATGCCTGTGTTTGTAAATGCATAGCTGAAGGATAGAATCTGGGAGGGTTGATATGCGTTTGACATATATGTATAACTCCATTTGAGTCTAGACCTGTGGAAGGTGTGGTTGCCTGTACAGGTGTATGCATAAGCAGGTCATTCTCTCTCCCTCTCTCTCCCTGTGTGTGTGTGTGTGTGTATCTGTTCTTCTGCTGAGCTTTATATGTCTGCTATTCTTGAGTCTGATGTCTTTCTAGGAGAACTGTTTTGGTTCCTCTTCTCTTTTCTGCATTCCCAGACCTCCTTAAATTTTCTTCTTCTGCTTCCTCCTTCTTGAGGAAATATTTTCTGTCCCACCTCCATATTCATCCCCTTTCCCTGGCCACCTGAAGTCTTCCAATAAAGTGGGAAGACTCCACCAGTGAGAAGAGCTGCACTGCATAATTGGGAAGCAATCTCCAAGCCAATGAAATGTCTGCCTAAAGATTATTCTTGGATAAGTGGGAGTCCTGTGGGTCATCCTTGGACATATTCATATCATCAAGAAATGTAATATTAGATATTCAATCCTTGAATTTTGGTGAACTAATTAAAGCAGTGTTTTTAGTTCTATGGAGAAGGAAAATGATTTATTATCTTTAGTCTGACCCTGTGCCTTCAAGAGAACTCTTATTCTGTGAAAATAAGGGCTGAGGTAGGCAATGCACACATACTTATGAAATGTAACCCATTGTCTCACCAGTGGCTGTAACTGTAATAAACCAGGGTGAACTCAGTTTAAACAAATAGATGTTTGGAGCTGACAACTGAAGTGCAAACATGACCCTAATTAATTACTCAGTGCTTGGTTAATATCAAGTACTTCAGTCTTTGAAGATATCAGCTAAATTCCCAATCTTTAGCTATGCTATGTGGATTTGTTCGATGGGAAATTGAAGGCCAGATGTAGTGGTACACACCAGTAACCCCGGCATTAGGGATGCAGAAGCAAGAGAATTCCTGTGAGTTCTAGGCCAGCCTGAGTTACAAGATAAGCTCAAGGCTAGTCTGAACTACACAGTGAGATGCTTTCTCATAAAAGAAAATAGAAATTACAGATTTATAGCTATTTAATATAGGAGTTGACTGTGAAGCACTAGATGGGGCAAAAACATCAGAAATTTCTGATTTGAAGAATAGCTTTAGAAAAATACTCCTAAATCTTTATGATTCTCATCCATAAATGTGTGTCATTATCAAAGCCATACCCCGTATATCTTCTCATAAGTAAACTCACAAACATGGAATATGTCAATACACATTAAATAATAGGTGTGATATCTTATCTCAAATAATGTCCTATCAGTAATTCGCTGTACATCCAATATAGTTACATGCATAGATTCAGGGAGACTTCAACTTTTGCAAAGAAACCTAGAAAGCAACCTATGATTCTCTTGCCAAAGACAATCATAAAAGAAAATAGAAAGGACTGTGAATTTTAACGGGCAACTCCTGAGCTTAACAAGCTGCTTGGTGTAAGGCACTCTATCCTTGTCCCAACTGCTTATTTGCTATTTCATCAAGATGGAAGAGGGAGGGGGTGGTTAAGTTAACTGAAATACTGGCTTTGGGTGTTCTTCACTTCAAGAATAGGTCATTCTTTGCTATAGCATATACATCCAGCTACAGATTGCTCTCATCACTAGACACACCTGTAGATGAATATTCAGAAATTGTACTATCCTCCCGAATTGTTGTTACTGAGTTGAACAAGCACTATTGAGATCATTCTTTTGCCCACACCACTGTACCAGGGGCCATAGCAGAAGGGGAGAAAAAATACTAAAGACAAGATTCTGGAGAAATTACTCAAGAACAGTTATAAAGGGTATGTGTTTACAGGCTCAAAATAGTGCCAACCAAAATGACAAGCTCTAGAATTAGATGAAATTAGATGACAGTTGCAACTGTCTGGAATCTTGGTGTATAACATCATGAGTGAAAGGTCAAGGGGGACGTTACTCTAACTTCTACATGTATGCTACAGTTCCCAGCAATAACAAGGAGAATGAAAATGGTTAGGATAGGTTTCCTACGATGTGTTTAAATACTGAAAGTAATAGATATGATTGTCTTCTGAGCTCTTTAGGGGAGCTTCTCCTAGATATCCAGGTCATATCTCAGAAAACACTATGTGCTATTTCCCCATTGGCCAAAGTGAACGGCTGGCAGCTTATAATAGCGAAAGTTTGGCCATGTCAGAAAAGACAGTGTAACAGTACCAGTGACCTCGGCTTCAGCCCCAGTCCATGGCTTGAACACAGACCTGGTTAATTTCATTTTGGCTTAGGCATGCCAAAGTCAGCCTGTAAACCTTGCCAACTGCCTAGAATTTGACCTCAGAGATTGTATAAAGTTGAGAAGATTTTCCATGGTTTACCACTTTCTTGAAGCTGATAGGCACTGTCACCCCCCTCACTTCCCTTGCCATGTTCATTTCAAAGTACACAGAGGTCTCAACTTTCTTATTCAGTCTGGGCTTGGAAGGAGTAAGGTGAACTCTGAATCCCAGTGCACTTGTGAGAACTACATGCCTGGCTTTGTCACCACATAGCTCCCCCAGTGGAAAACTGAGGGCTGAACTTCTACTTCATTCAATAGTTCCAGCCCTTAGTAGAAAGAATAGTTTAGAAGGGGTGAAGTCAAGAATAGGAAGAGTCTCTAACCCTACTCAGGCTTGACATTGAACCCTATATGTGCTGCCCACTTGGCCCTGCATATGCTTAGATATAAAGTGTTCTAGGGTACTTGTGATGCCAAACCATCATATTGGCCAGGTTTAGCTCCCCAGGCTTCACTGTCCACCACATCAGTGGAGGTGAGTCTACTGCTTCTGGGTCCCAAAATTTCTCCTTGGGCTGTAGGTTGGTATGTCTTTCTTCAACCATGGTCAGGGCAGAAAAGTGTTTAGGGCAGTAGCCTTACTTCTAGTGCCAGTTTTGCTGTTAACCTACACAAGCCGCTTCTGCACTATGGGCCTCAGTTTCACCATGTGTAAGATGAAAGGGTTAGACTAGGTAGTTTCTAAGGTTCCCTTCCGGCTCTAACATTTGTTATGTGAGTCTAAGTGCCCTATTTTTTTGTGAGATAAACATGGGGGGAGGGGCCAGGGACATTTGAGGACTTCCAGTTTGGAAGCAGGGGCAAAGTTCTCTGACTGTGTTTGCTTTGTATGGCTTTGCTTCTTCCCGACTGGTTTCTCCCCTCCCAAAGGGCCAATGGCCACTGTAGTTTGGACAGCAGATGGGCATTACTGGGGTAGCAAGTTGTCAGGGTCAGTGGTTCATGGTTGCTTTGGAAGCCTGGGCTGACACAGGAATACCATCATTTCAACTCAGCTTCACTGCTGGTGCCCCTTATCTCAGCAGTATCACTAATGACCCCCAAGAAGTCATCTGGGACCCCTAGTGGGTAGCCTGGCAGCCCTGCAGAGCTGGCTCTGTGGGGCCGTGGGTGACATTCTCAGGAGTCCTGACAGCAGGGATTTCTAGATGATGATGTTGAAGAGCCCACGCTGTTCCCACAGTGGGTACAGGTTTTTCTCAAGAATCTGAGAAATTCATGCTGGAGGACGTTCTGTGGAGACCAGTTAAACTGTGGGCCTGGGATTCATTACTAGACTATAAAAGAAAATGGGCATGAGCCTATGACATTAGACATGCTTTTCCTTCCAAGGGACCTTAAGGTTTTCAAGCCTGGTTCTTCATTTTATGGGTGAGAAGAAAAGATGAGGAGACAGCCTCCCCAAAACCATAGGACCAGAGGTTAAGGAGAGAGGGAAGACATGTTGTTGTATGTGACCAAATGACACTGGGACTCCCCGTTTCCCAGTCCTTTCCAGTGCAGCATTAGTGAGCTGGTAAAAACCAAGACAGGGAAAATAATGAGGATATGTCACACAGAAGGCAACGTCAGCTACACAAATAGCCCCCCCACACACACACACGCATGCGCACACACACACAGAATCTTAGTCACAAACACTTTGTTTTCTCCCTTCACAGACACAAACACACACACACACACACACGTGCCTGCAAATATCTGGAGAGACCTTACTACACACCCAATCCAGATTCTTGTACATGACTCTGTGACACTTTCTGTGAACATGCCAGTGAGCTAGTCCACATTACTGCTGGCATGAATTCACTGTGCCCAGGTATGGGAAGGAGAAGGCTCACTGGAAATGGAAGGGCATTTTCTAAAAGGGGGGGGGAGAGAGAGAGAGAGAGAGAGAGAGAGAGAGAGAGAGAACAAAGCAAGCCTGAAGTCCTCCCCCAGGCAGGCTCGTGCTCCGGGTGTGCTTTTGCAGGCCAGAAACTACAGAACTGGGAGTACTGCCAAGTGCTTTATCAAAGGAAACAGCCCGCCCAACAGCTGGAGATGGGTTCTTGCCAGCTGTGTGTGCCTCTTAGTCTCTCCTCTTTTTCTGTCTCCTTTTTCTGTCTTCATTCACCTATCTCCTGCAGCCTTGCACTTTGCATTTGCACAGCCTACAGATGGACTACCTTGGGCAACAGGGAGTAGCCATGTTGCTAAATAACTGAGCAGATTGTAGCCTCAGCTGGACTTGGAGAAGCTTTCTTGTGAGGGGATGTATTTCCCAAAAGCTGGCCTCCAGAGGTTGAGCAAGGAGAACAGGACTGCAGGTGATTCTACTGTAGTGAGATCCTTGGGGAGATATAGTCCAGTAGTCCCTGTTTAGCCTTGATAGTGCTCACAGTAAGAGGCTGGTGCCTGGCTGGGCTGTGTGCTGGTGGCAACAGGATGTTTTCCAGCAGCCTCAGCAACTTTGCCATCCATATTCATTAATTAGTTAATTAGTTGGATTCATTTCTGTAACCCTTGGGCTTCCTAGTGGGGGAGGAGACAACACAAGGATGGGGGAAGGTCTGCAGAAAGGTTTTCTCCCCTTCCAGTGAGCAGTGGGCCCTTTGCCAGACACCAAGAAGGGGAAGGGGAAGAAGTACCTCCTGTGGCTTCACTCCTTCTCCCAGCCTGCATCCAGTTTGGACTACGGCTGCGTGCTACAGCAGCTGATGCAGCCCTGCAAGACTGCCCTCCAGCTGTGTGTAGAAGCAACAAAATGGAAAATGGCCCAGTGAGGCCGGTCTGTTTGATAAGTGGTGAGACTGGGCTCCTTCCTCAGAGAGGGCTAAGCGTGTCATTGCTTTCCCTGACCACAACCTCTCCCCTTTACCTCAGTTGGAGCCTGGGAACATCTCAAGGGAAGCCTAACATGTCCTCCAAGAGCCTGGCAAGTGCAGGATCTCTGTACCCAAGTGACTGCCATGTTCTGGGAACATAAATAATAGCTGATGTCCTAGACTCTGGAAAAATACACCTTAAACTTTGAGTCTTACTGAGTGGGATGAATGGGGCAGGGAATTTGACTCAGTCGTAGAACACTTGCCTAGCGAGCTGGAAGCCCTGGGTTCAGTACTCGGCACAAAAAACAAAAAAATAAGCCTCTCATTTAAAAAAAAATCAACCAAAAAAAAAAAAAAAAAAAAAGAACAGTAAAATTTTTTAAAGGGCCCAAAACTAACAAGGCAACTGAGTGGGATGAACAGCTGAATCTATGTGTATTCCCCAAGTTTGCCATGTTGAGTTTATTTGTTCTTTAGTAACTCCCAGTGAATGGCAAGCACGCTGTCAGTTGTTTTAAAGGTTACCAAGAGGGGTAAAGGCCAAAAACTTAGATAATGTTAGCTTCTGGAATCTAGTGGTCATTCCGATGCCCATACCCTGTGCCCCACTCATTTTGCTCCCATTCTCATCCCCCCAAGCCTAGCTCTGAGATCATCTCTCTTAGCCCAATGCTCTTTTTTCCGTTGTGCAAATGGGCATGTGCATAGGATTATATTTCACAAGTAGCCCTTAAATGTAATGAGCACAGGCTTCAAGTCAGACAGAACTCAATTTGAATCCCTAGCCAGCCACTTCCTATTTGGGGTGGGACTTTGAGGAACTTGCTTCTCAGATGTCCCCTGTTTAACTTGGGAATAAAATGATAAGATTGAATTTAAGGAGTATTAATTGAGGTAGCATATACTATATGTAGAGTGCTTTAAATACTTCTCAGCTCACAGTAGGTACTCAATGACTGTTAGCTACTGGTATCCATTACTGTCGCCCTGTGCATAGGTAATGGTTGTGGGTATGCAACACAGGTTGGCTAATAGGACTGACTGTGTAATACACTGTAGACAGACCAGAGAGGCTTACTGGCATCCCAGAAGAATGCAGTTCTGTTTGTCCAACTCTAGTAACCACAGTCCTGGTGGAACAAGATACAGAAATCAAAAGCCTGAGATACAGCTCAACTCATTCTAGGTTCTGTTCCTCTCAAACACAGCTTCCCCTTAGGCCATATTAAAGAGTATTGTAACTATTAGCATGGGCCAAGTGTCTTCTGGGAGGTTCCACTTCCTGATGTTCCTTCTTTGGGGTCTTCTTTGCCTTGCCTCTTCACCTTACCATGTATTCTAAGACTGACATCTTTGCTGCCTTGTCCCTAGTGTGGTTACCTTTGAGTGCATCTGAAAGGACAAGGCCAGGGCTTGAGAGTACCACTTCTTTCGCTCATGGCCTGTGCATGACAACTCCCCTGAGGAAGAGAGAAAGAGAAAGGGAAAGAAGGAGATAGGGATGGAGAGACACACAGACAGACAGAGAAAGAGAAGCGCACAGCCTTAGGGGGCCATTTTCTCTATGTCAAACCTTGTAGCATCAAAATTTCTCATTCCTTTTTCTTATTTTAATATGTTTACTATACATAATGCTGACATTCACTGTGAAGAACTGGTACACATGTATAACACATCTTAATTTAGTTTTCATCCCCTGCCCTTGTTCTCCTTATTTTCTTTCCCCTCCCTCTTACTCCACCTCTTGATGTCCTTCCCTTATGCAAAAGATCTATCTCCTTATTTCCTATTGCCTTTTATTTTGCTCTATAATTTATTTATACTTTACGCTTCTCATACAAAAGAAAGCATGTAAGCTGGGCATGGTTGTTCACGCCTGTAATCCCAGCACTTGGGAGGCTGAAGCAGGAGGATCAGTGTGAGTTCGAGACCAGCCAAGGCTACAAAAATGAGCTCAAGGCCAGCCTGAACCGCATAATGAGACCCTGTCTCAAAAAGAGAAAAAAGAAAGAAAGAAAGAAATATTTAAACTTGTATATCTTATTTATGACACTTGAGATTCACTTTCTCACAGGACTCAAGATTATCCTTCTTTATGGCAGAGTAGTACTCCATTGCATATAAATGTCACAATTTCTTTATTAATTCATCTGTCAGCTCAATCTGCCATCAGTGGTGACCTCTGAGTGTTGGCAGTTAGGAGGCCGACTTCACATTGATGAGATTTGGAGTCTATGTCTTCATGGGTGGAAGTTTATGGGCCTTACCCCCTTTAATTCCCTCACGGGGCACTTCCGATGGTTGGCACCAACAGCATGTCAGCTGCAGGGAGCAAATGGTGAGAGGGACGAGATTCCAGGTCTTCTTTGGCTACAACTGGTTACTTATTTCCTGTCCTTTCCCAGTTTGGGAGCATTTGTTGCTATCTGAAGGACTAGGCAATGCCAACACCACAATAAACAGCTTGTCCAGTACACACAAGCTCTTTGGACCCTGAAATGTCAGCTGGCCAACTGGCTCACAGCTAGACCCTGCTGCGTGCCGTTTGCATCCGGCTCTGACAATACTGCTTAGCACTTGTACAACTATGTGTCATAGCAACAAAGCCGGGGGGTGGGGGCACTGTCCTAGCCCCAGCTCTGAGAAGTCAAGCTCAGGGCCACAGTTAGAAGCACTGGGTAAAGGGACTGCTTTAGGGATCCAGATCTGCTGGACCCAGACCAACAAAGTGGCTGACCTCTCCTCTCCAGTCCCAGGCCTTGCCCCACAGACAGCAGCCAACCATACTGCCTATACCCCATATGGCTAGGCCAATGGCTAAGACAGGACAAAAATGTCTTGCCCAGTGAAAGCCAGTGGGGTGTTGGAACATGAACCTCCAGGGTGCCTACTGAGCTCAAAGGGCAAGAGAAGAGAGAGGCAGCAGGCTCTGGTGGCAGGAGTGCCAGGCCAGGATCCAGGAAACCTGGGCTCTGCTCCCAGCCCCTGCTACCAACTCCCCTGGCGTCCTTGAGCAAGATCACCCAGAGGGCAGGGTTGGGGGAACAGGCATAGATCCAAGACCTTGCCTCGGAGAAGATGAGCTGTGAAATCTCATTTATGTATTTGGAAGGTGAGGGTGGGGTGTTTAACCAGGAAAACTTTCCATTGAATAGCCAGCGACCCACTGCCTCTAAGTGCCTCAGATATACTTGGACCAGCAGTAGATCCAAGTTCAGGTGCTCAGTGGACATGTCAGAAAAAAAAGCAAGTTTGACTTCTTCCAAAATTCCTGTCCTTTGCTTTGCTTGAGGGTCAAGCAAACAGAGATCTCAACTGCCAGGACTGAGAGCAAAGGGCACAGTTGTCCCTTAGCTGTGGAAGTCTTTGGGATTGTCCTCACTTATGCCTCTTGCAGCTACCAAGAGCAACTTCTCTGTCATGTGAGGCTTGTCCCGGATTGTAGGAGTTTGTATAAAAGAGGTGTCTCTTGGCTCACCAGCTTATATGCCCACGCCCTCGATGTCTCCATGTCCACACCATCACACATGCTTATTCTGAGGAACACTTTACATCTTGTAACTGCCTTCCCCTGCCTGCTAGCAAAAAATTTTCTATTGATCTGGCCCTATGTACTGAGAAACTTGTGGGGTACAATAGTATTCAAAACACAGTTGCTAAAATCTACCAGTGTGTGACATTGAGTAGATGCTCAGTATATATTTATCACAGGAATCCAGGCTGGAATAAACTCTCATATAAAGGGCTGTATTTCATAGCAGAAGCTCCAGGTTCTGCAGTAGGATCAGTTCAGAGGCAAAAAGAAGAAGCCTGTTTGAGAACATGCACAAAACAGTATGGGGCAGACACCCTCTGTGTGCAAGGAAAGAAGGTAGGCTACACCCATGGTGCAGGGGAGTGGCTGTCTGGGCAAAGTGCCAACATCCACTCCAGTCTGAGAGCCTCAGACACTTCCTAGCACAGGAAGGCCCCATGGTGCTAATTGGCTTTCGGGTTGTTCTCCCCCTGAGTGAAGGCCCAGTGTGGCAAAATCGGGTCAGGGTTGAGCTTCCAAAATATCTATTGGAGTGTGGGGAAGCTCCTACTTATTCCCAACTGGGTGCCAGTTGCTAGGGAGTGCCTAAGATCTGATGAGCATTGCCTGGGGGAACCAGAAAAACCTTGACCAGGGTCTTCACAAGACACCCATATCACAACGTGCCACTCGATCCCCGTTAGTTCAGGGACACTGAATGCTGCAGTGTCCCTTGCCAGACTCCTGTGTTGTCTGCGTCTTCACAGCAGGGTGGGTAAGAAAGAGCAGTCCAAAAGGAAAAAACAAACAGAGGAAAGGTCTCTGGGTCTGTTGACATTATAAGTGCTATTGATTTTACAAGATTTTTCCATTGAAAGGACAGTGAACTGACCTCATTTTCTTGCAGCTGGCTCAGGCTTTGACGCCACTGTCTAAGCCATGAACTGAGAATCTGAGGGGCTGTGGCTTTATCTCAGCACATATTTGACACCGAACACTCTCTACGAGGCCAAGTTGGGCCTGGGTAGAAGGTAGGAGATGTGTGTGGCTCCAGGTACCTCAACTCCTCTACCTTTTTCCCAGAGATGCTGTGTGATCCTGGGTCCAAGCCTTTTAGAAGCGTGGGAACTGCATGTCAGAAGAGGCTTTTCTGGCAAGATCAGAGAAATGAAGCTTAGGCAGGAAGAAATTTAAAGAGCACTAAACTGGAAGCTGGTGATTTAAGTTTTCATGTCAATGTACCATAAAATGAGTTGTCTGAATTCAGGTAATCAGTTTTCCCTCTCCTAGTTTCAGTATTCTCATCTGTTAAGTGATAGGTAGAAAGGTTGCTTCCAGATTAAAAGGTCAGCAGGATTGTGGAAAATGCAGACATTAGGAAGGAGAAAATTATAGAGAAGGAACAAGCATGAAAAATTCCAAACCAAGCATGTTACTACTTGCATATATGTTCTAGCACACTGGGAGGCAGAGACAGGAGGATAATAAGCTCAAATCTCACCTGGCCAGTTTAGTGAGGCCCTCTTTCAAAAAGGGACTGGGAATGTAACTTTGGTAGAATCCACCTGAGTTCAATCCCCTGTTCCACCGAAAGAAAGAAAGAAAGAAAGAAAGAAAGAAAGAAAGAAAGAAAGAAAGAAACTTCCAGAACAGTGGAAAAGGGGAAACTAGAAGAGAAAGGTGTCATGATGGAGTAGAAGTTGCCCTGAGTATGGGTTTGGTGTTCTAGACCCTGGCCCGGATTCTATTATTAAGGAGCTGTATGAGAATAGGCAGGTCACTTCTCTCTTTTGTTCTTCATTCAAGTAGGAAGGATAAGTTAGTCTCTGGTTACTCAGGCTACTTTATTATTGAGCATACTAGATGCACACATGTCAGAATGTTGAACATAAAAGCAATACTCAGTGGTGTGACATGGACAAAAGGGGCATTTGGAGAAGAGCAGGCTGGTGGTAGCTGGCAGACTAAGGCTTTCTTTACCTACAGTACAAGGGAGCAGAGGAAAAGAGAAAGAGTGAACCAGATATCTCTGGATAGTTTTGTCCCTCCCTGGCTGAGTGACCCTGGGCAAGTCTTTGCCTTAGCCAGATGTCAGTTTTCTCATCCATAAGAGGAGAAAGTTGAACTACTTGATCTTCACGGTTCTTTTCATCTCTCTAAATATTCGAGGAAATCAAAACACACATACACACACACACACACACACACACACACACACACAGCGTGAAGATGCCAAGTAAGCCAAAGGGGAGGATTGTATGTTCAAGGAAGAAACCAGCCAGTGTGGTTCAGACATTTATGACTGGAATAAAGAAAAATGGCAGTAATGAGAGGAGGGATGGAGAGGAAGGAGAAGTAAAAAGCAAGGTCATATCAAAGGAGTAATTGCAAAGAAACACATGCATGTTCAGAAAGAAAGCCTGGTTGGATGATGTTCGTGAGAAGCCGCCAATTTGCATAAGTCTCGTGAGTCCCAGAGTGAGATGTTAAGGGTGGTGAGTATTATGGCAGACTCACCAAATACTGCCCTCAAGCTGAAGAGCTGCAATCCTCCAATTAACCAGTTTACTCCCACTGGGGACAATGTGGATTTAACCTGCCATAGAGTCACGTGACAATTTCATGACAAAGCTAGAGAAAGGTTATTCTGTCTCCTGATCTAGATCTTGTGTGTCCCTTGCCCCATCTTCTGAATGATCTTAAATCCCTAATTAGAATGTTGGCCTCTTAGGAGAAAAAAAAAAAGGAGTGCTGCAAAACCAGCTCAAACTAACTGAGCCCTGAAAGCCTTGGGCAACCTAACCATGCTGGCTAGTATCTGATGGGCCCTTTGGTGGCAGAGCCCATGCTTAGTGCAGAGACTCGTAGGTTGGGTAAGAGAGAAGAGCATGAGTCTAGATTCTCAAATCACAACAGTGTGGCCTGGGCTGCTCACAACTGCCCTAAGTTGCTGCCTCTTAATCTGTTGTGTATACATTTTTTACATACAGGTATTGTCAAGAATAAATGAAGTAATTCATGAAAAGTACTTGGCAGAGTGTCAGAACATAATAAACTTTCAATAGACAATAGCTATTCATTATTATCATTTTTGCTGTTACTGGTAATAGGTGTGAAAGTTTGCCATCTTACTTACCAACCTGCAAATTCTCTCTTCCCTCCTTATTTTCAGAGCACTGCCCCTCCACAGGTTGAGCAGCAGAGCCCACCTTCTTTAGTTCCACTATAAGACCAGATTTCCCAGATGGCCTCTCCAGGGAATCCCACCTCCTCCCAACCTGCCGGCCAATATGGGGCCCTAGCAGCAGGCAGAAGGAGGGAAGATAGGTGGCAGGGGCCAACAAAATGAGGCCATGCATTGCCACCCTGTCGCCAATTCCCTGGGAAGGCCAATCAAGGTCACCTTTTGCTTCTAATTTCCTCTTTTGGGGAGAGGCAGGTTGAAATGCAGTCCTAGTGAGAGCATTTAGATGCAAACAAGGGCTTTGCCTTCACAGCCTGAAGAGTCTCTCTTCAGTATTCTCCACACTAGAAGACATTCCAGACAAGCACAGTGCTATTGCCCAGGAGCCTGGGAGCCCTTAATTCTGAAGTGGAAACCCAGGTTTTTTCAGAGAAATCTTTGGGTGTGGCCCTGCAGAAAGTGGATTGCTTGTGCTGGGAAAATCACAGGGCTCCCCAAACTGTTCCCCAACCTCTCATCCCTAGGGGAAAGGTGAGGATACCAGAGAAACTTGGGGACATTAGGCCAGGGAGAATAGAAATGACCCTGCCATGTGTAGGTCCTAGAAATGAAATGATCTGGCTCATTCTTCCAGTTGAGAGGTGATATGAGTTGGAAAGAACAGGCAAGGCCTGCTGAACTTAGCTCAAGGCAGAGCAAGCAGTTGTCTGCCTGGTAAGATTTCAGGGCCCCCTAAGCAGATCACACCAAACACTTCCGCTGGAACAAGTAACAAAACAGTAGTGTGTTTCTTCACTCCTTGCTGAGTGCTGTGCATTGTGCTTAGCTTCCGTAGCCAATTGTCATGTGCAGTCACTGTTCCCTAGAGCCCCTTCATTTTTAATGCTTTGATGGAGAAAACCTGAGGTCAGGGCTGGGAAAACAGAAGCTTGAGAAGCAGAGGCCCTTGAAAGGTGAGGAAAGGCCTGATGGCGACAGGATGGGTGATGATGGTGAGGAAAACAGGGTAGATCTTCTTAAGCAGGGTAGAGGTTCAGGGAGACCAAATAAGATTAAGGCCAAGACCCAGAGGAAAGACAAATGTTAGAAGAGAGGAGAGGGGACTGGCCTAGAGCATATGGGCATGTTTCATAAAAACACAACTATGGATCCTGAATGGATCCTTCAAATACGGCAGGGCAAGGGGAGACATCATCATCTCCCCTTGTTGAGTGCCTTGCCTTTTAAGAAATGCCAGGCACGTTGGTGCATCCTATAATCCCAGCATTTTGGAGATTGAGACAGGAGAACTGTACATTCCAGGACAATCTAGGCAATATATTGAGACCTTGTTTGAAAGAATTTTTTTTTCTCTCCCTAACACACACACACACACACACACACACACATTTCTAGTTTTTCTAATATCCTACTGAAGTCAGTAGAACAGGGATAACTGCCTCCATTTGACAAATGAAGAAACTAAGACACAGGGGCCTGGCAGGATGGCTCAGTGGTCTAAAGCGCCTGCTTAGGAAAGCTTGGGCGGCTGCAGGGACTGCAGTTCAATCCCCGGCACCACATGCTGTGCCAGCCTTACCCTCGGGGCAGGCTGAGCCAGCCATAAAAATAAATAAATAAACAAACAAAAGTTCTGAAACAAGAAAAAAATAAAATTAAATTAAAAATTCTGAAAAGAAAAAAAAAAGAAGAAAAGAAACTAAGACACAGACAGATTAAGTAGCTTGCCCAAAGTCACATTATTTGTGACTTTCAAGATGGGAACAGAACTTTGGCCTTTACTGCCCTAATGCCTTTTCAGAGTAGATAGCCCTTTCCATAGTGTTTTTTTCTAGAATGGTAGAAAGTACTCCTGTCCCATAAATTAGTCTCTCCCCTTGCTCACTGATACCTGAAATTTTACTCTTGGAAATTTTTTTTTTGAAACTGTGGCTCCTGTTAGAATGGAAATATGTACTGCTAAAAGAAAGTAAGGAGGACAAGGTAGACCACCTGTGTAGCTTAGAGTCCTGTCTAGTACTGGTCTTAGGGGAGGGCCTGTCAACGAGTAGGCCAGAGGGAGGAATACAATAGTGGTAGTCTTACCTCTTCTACTTAAAGCAGGGAAGAATTATGGCAGTGTGAATGCAGTCAACTCCAAGAAGGAGGGAGATCTTCCCAGTGGTGACACTGGCCTCAGACCTTCTAATGGGTGAATGCACCAGCTGAGTCTTCACAGGGACATTGAGGAAGAACCTGCATGTAGCCTTTGGGGAGGGGGGAGACTAGCTGCAATGTGGCTGGACAAGGAAGTAGTTTGGCCTAAGAAGCTGGAATTGTGGAGGAGGATGGTGCGCTATTTAGGGAGCTGGCCCACAGCCCAAGGCTAGTCCCAAGGGGATGAACAGAGGCTTGAGGGTTCTGGGCCCCATTCCAGCTCCTGACCTTGAGTTACCATGCAAATCGGCACCTTTCCTATCTCAGCCAAGGCACTCATCAAGTCTCTATTATCTCAGCTTCCCATTTTATAGAAAACTCTGTAAACATTACTCCCCTGTCTCCTCTTTCTTAACTGACCCTGCCTTCTACCACCAGCCCTGGGCAGGCCAAACCCCGCCTCATAATCTACTGGTAACATCCCACAAACCTCCTGAGCCTCGTGGAAGCTCTTGCTTGCTGCCTTTGGTCTCAGATCTGCACCTCCCCGTTGCAGGCTTCTCCTGTTTCCTGTGATGTGGACACATTCCTCTTCTGAGGCAAGGAGCTAGAGGTCTCATCTAGTCCTTGGCCTGCTCCTCTTGCCTCAGAGATATAGTGGTAAATAGCTATATCTGAGAAGATTCCAGTATAGACTGTAGACCTGCCATCATCCATAGAAGTCAAATTTGCTGATTTCATTCATTTCATTATTCTATTTGCTGAGTTTGTAAGGTGTGTCAGACACTGTTGTAGGTACTTGGGATATATCTCCTGGCTTCATGGTGCTCTCAGTCTAAATAGGAATATCATTCACCAAAGAAGCACCTAAACAAATATAAATTTGTAGTCTCAATTTTCTCATATTACAGTTACAGGGATTTGGAACCAAGAATGATTATAGAACTTTTCAAAGTGGTTCTGGTAGCCAGAGACAAAACCAGATCAGAATCCAGGTTTCCTGCCTACTATTCCAATGTCCTCTCTGCTGTGTTCTATGAAAAATATAACACAAGTGTAAGAGCATGGTGTTTAACCCTATACATAGAGCCAACCCTAACTATAGTTATTACAGAATGTGACTTTTTATGCAAGATTTGGAAACCATAGATAAGCCATCTCCTCGCATCATTGCCACCATATGATTTTGCCTCATACTGAATTATACTAAGTCTTTTGTCTCTTTTTTTTATCCTACTGTCCGGGTCCTTTGTCATTAATGAGGAACCATCCCTGAGATGATCAAACAGCAACCCTTAAGCAATTGCTGGCCACTGAACTGAAACGAGGAGCCAGCCCACTCTAGTATTCTAGGAGAGACTCAATTTTTATGGGAATTAACTGCCTCAGAATTCCTTTAAGTAGTAGAAATCTGATAGCCACTGCTTAAGGACTTCCTCACCTTGACCCTAATAAAGACCTTCTTAAGATTACACCTGTAGCTGTGATGAAAGGTTTCAAAGAAAGAGACATTGGTAAAATTTGTAGTCTTTGCCTAGAATGCAGTTGTGTCTGAAGTATAACAAAGTATAATGGCCAGTTAGAGATAGGCCAGCAGCCCCAAGCAAGTCATTTAATATTTTAGAGCCTCAATTTCTGCCTCCATACAATGGGCCTATTATTAATGTTATACCCAACCTCTAGGGCCATGGACAGGATTCCAGAAGCTAATGTATTTATTGTTCTTAACACAGTACTCTCTAAGCAATCAGTACAGCAAGGAGCTACTACTGTTATTATTTGGATCAAATTAAGCTTTGAGTTCTCCCAGTGGTAGGGCAAGACCTCACAGCTATTCATCCCATCCCTCCCTGTTATTAAGTGGAGGTTTTCCTATGTCAGTTTTGCTTAATGCAAGGCCCACCTGCAGGGCAGTCCCTGCCTGGTGATTCACTGTGGGATCAATTCCACCCACCTATTTTAAGTTGTTCTGCACCCCCACAGAGTGGATATGTTTACACAGGGGAGGATGGTCCCAGTCAAAACAAGATGAAAATACACTACTGGCTGGGAGCCCTAGGCTAACTGGTTTCAAGTCCTCTCCCAGCTGTCAGCACTTCACAACTGGGCAACAGCATGGGGGACACGCAGTCCTACTCCCCTGCCTCCCTCATTGACTAGGCTTTTCCAAGTGTCAGGCAGCTGACCATCACCAGGTCAAGCAAGAAGTAGCCCCAGAGCTGAGGTTTTCTCCAAATTTACATGGGCAAGATGGGTGGTGAATTTACATGGGCAAGATGGGTGGTGGGGCAAGGGCTACCTTGCCCGCTCTAGTGTGAGTACTGTATCTGCTGCCAGGGCCATCTGGTGCACAGGGAGAAAAGGCCTCTGCTAATAAAGAATGGCAGAAAATGCCCAAAGAAAATTCCCCCATGGGCTGTCGAATTTCTCTCACTAAATTCATTCCTTTGGGTTAACAAGGCTTTTGATGAAGAAAAATATTACCTCACGGAAGGAGAATCCATCAACCCCACTCAAAACACATACTCTTCCTCAGGGTCAGCGTCTCAGCTATGCCGTTTGTAAAAGAGTCAGTAGAGCTTGTGGAGAAGGAAAGTTCTGGGGAGCAAGCAAATGCGGTCTCCCAGATAGGGGGCACTGAAGATAAATGTCCTCAGCTTGTCTAAAGCATCTTCATAAATAACTTTCTCTTATTTACCAAGAAGGAAAAAGCAAGTGCCTTGTATGGTGAGCATGTTTTATGATAGAGTATGATTCCTATTTCAGGCATAAGGACCTAACAGCATAGAGAGCTAGTAACCCTTCTGTATAGTCCCCCAGCTCCCTGCTGAGCAAGATGGAAGAAGGACAGACTTCCTGACATAATTTTCTTGCTTTGTGCTCATGTTAACCAAGTTCAGTTGGAATGTGTGCTAGAGTTTCTCAGAGAGTGGCTCCCTTTGCATATGTATTAGGGGAGTCCTCTCAATTCTCCTTATGCTGCTTGTCTGAAGGATCAGTATCAGCTCCATGGGCCACACCCATCATTGTAGGAGCCTGTTATTAGAGAGCAATCTCCTGGTGATGTCCAAGATACTTTCTGGGTTATCTCCCAGCTATTCTCAGGCACCATAAAAGCTACTACACTTAGAACTGCCCACTTGACAGAAAGTCTTAAATATTTGGGCATATTTGCATGTCTGCTGAAAGCTCAAGACCACCAAGTAACCAGTAACCACTTTTATCTGCCTTCCCCAGACAGTACTCCATGAGTGTATACTTAATCAGCCTAGGTTGTTTCTCCCAGAAGTCCCTACTCCGTGAATGAAGCTGACAATGTCATCATATTCCTTCCCTGAGAAAAACTAAATGGTTCACTTTCTGAAAATAACTTCATTTTAATATCATAGATCAATCTCTCAAATCCAAGGGTTAGTGGCTTACCTTGGCAGATGTCAGGATATATCTGGGCTTTTATGTCCCTCTGCTTCCCAATCATTGCATTTATTGTATATGAGTGTAACTAAGAGAATAAGGCTTACTAGCCCTAAATCTCTTTGTGATATTGCCAGCTGAGTCTTGGCTGCCCTGCTCCTGGGTTTTATCACCCTTTTGTGCTCCCTATGGGTGACCTATGCTTAACTGACCCAGCCCCTTTAGCTACACATGGAAGCTGACCAAAGTACCAGCATTAGCAGAGAACCAGAAGCACACACTAGAGTGAATTATCCATTTTATTTACGATGTCAGGCCTTGCTTTCAGGTCATTAGTTGCCACTTATTCAATTAAACTGTGTTTGGGTTTCCCAAGTGCTGTATGTTTGATTTTCTCAGCTCTTTCATGTTTTGACTACATGATTTCTCTAAATGATTGCTCTCAAATTCAAGTGTTAACGAAAAGCTAATACATGAATTTGCCTATACAGTATTTCTTGAAACAATAAGACTGATGGTACCTTTGGGGAGGCTTCCAAGGTTAAAAAAATGTGTGAGTTAGAAATGTTGCAAATAGGGAAAGACTGCTGTGAGCATCAAAAGAATAACTTAAATACTGATTCCACTTTAAAATCAATTCCTCAGACCATCCCCTCCCTATAAACAATATGGATATCTTGTTGAAATCGTGTGAACTGAACAGAAGGTTAGATTTGCTAGATCCAGGGAGATAGCTCAGTAGAATAAGCACTTGTCTGGCAAGTAGAGGTCCTGAGTTCAATGTCTGGTACCACAAAAGAAGGACAGAGGGAGGGAAGGAGGGAGGGAGGAAGAAAGAATGGACTGTCAAACAGCATTGAAAGAGCTACACATCTGAAGAGCCACTTTGCCTGCAGTGCTTGGAAATCAGGTCCCTTATGTGTCATAGAGTAGGTCGTATTTACATATCACCTTTTCACTCTCCAAAAATCTCAGAAATTCGCTTCAAGATGTCGATAAAGTCTACAAAATACGGCAAATGTATGTAATATCACCAAGGCAAGGACACCTTTAACTTGAGACCTGGCTGCCCTGCTCCTGGGTTTTATCACCCTTTAGTGCTCTCAGTGGGTGACCTATGCTCAACTGATGCAGCCCCTTTAGCTACACATGGAAGCTGACCAAAGCACACCAGCATTAGCAGGGGACCTGCAACTCTGTCAACCTGTTAAATAAAAGCCAGGTGTGGTGACATTCTCTTGTAACCCCAAGCACTTTGGGAGGCTGAAACAGGAGAAATGCAAGCTTGAGCCCAGTCTGGGCAACTTAGCAAAACCCTGTCTTAAAAAATACAGAAGGAATTGGGCATATAGCTCAGTGCAAAAGCACTGAGTTCAATCTGTAAAATGAATGAATGAATCAATCAGTCAGTCAATATAAAGTGGTATTGTCAAGCCTTGGAGATAGTTCAGTGATGTAAGCACCTGCCTGGTAAGTGCAAGCTCCTTAGTTCAATCCGCAGTACCAAAAAAATAAATAAATAAATAAATAAATAAATAAATAAATAAATAAATAAATAAAGCAAATAATAAAGTGGCATTATCCATGTTTCCAAACCTTAAGGTATGTGTAAATATGTGTGCATTTTGTAGTGTATCTGTTTTGAGAGACAAGAGTCTCTCAAGTGTCGTTATCACTGCTGCATCCCAATACCTGTTCTTGAGTCAAGAGAAATTCCTAGTGACCTGACAGATGCATTCTGTTATCTTCCAAGTGTATGCAAGACTAGGTTTCCCAGGATGTCAAAGTTATTTGTGAAATTCATCTCAACTGCTGAGCTAGTAACTGTCTATATTGGCTCTTCCTCAGTTTCCGTGTTTGCTTTAGCTCTTCTTCAACTCTGTCAACAAACTCTGCAGTGTCTGCAGTACTATTAGTTTTAGCAAAATAATAGGATGTTAGAACTGTTGACCAGGATTCCTTAGTTTGTTGCTAGAGTTCTATCCCAAGACATAAGGGTTAGTGTTGCTCTTAATTTTTAATGTGTCTGAGCTGTAGTGACAGGCTTTTCCTGGTCAAGCCTACCATGCTGTGCTGCCCACAGATCTTTAAGGCCACTTGTGCCACAAGGCTTTGACCACAAAGACCCAGACAGGTCTTTGTGCTGGGTGGCATGAAGAGCTCTATAAGTTGATTTTTAAAAAATGAATACCAAGCCTGTAATCCCAGCACTCAGAAGGCTGAGGCAGGAGGATTGGTGCAAGTTCGAGACCAGCCTGGGCTACAAAAGTGAGCTCAAGGCCAACCTGAACTGCAGAGCAAGACCCTGTCTCAAGAAGACAAAAAAATGGATAGCAATACTTGGAATTTTCTGTTTTTTGTGCTTTATCCATACAGTCTTGCTGTAGCCTTCAAAAGAAGGCTATACTTGATAAAGTGCCTTCAGTGCTTACCATTCCTGTTGCCAGGAAGGTCTCGGGAAGGATCTCTTAGGGTAGCATTAAGAATTTCCAGGCTTTGACCCAAAATGTCTTTTTCTTGCAGCCCCATACCCAATACTGAGTGTCTAAAGGAGCAAGAGAAGAGGTTAACTATGAAGTCCAGGTCTTGGGGGAAGAGAGCCTTAGTTCATTTCTAAGCCCCAATCCTAGTAGCCAGTATAAATTAATCACAAAAATAAAGCGAAATACTCAAACATGTGCTGGATATATACCACAGAGAATAGTGAATTCCTCCTACTCTTTCTCCTTGGGAAAGGAGAGTCATTGAGCAGTAGATACAGCCTCATTGCCAAGGAGGGCCCCCTAGCTGTACAATGGAGTGAAAATGATAAGGATGGGTGAACTCCAGGCCTAGATCAAGGTAGGGATAAGCCTATTTGCGGAGATCCTGGCAAGTCTTTGTCGTCAGTCATACCAGGTTCCTAGGGGCAATGAGTCATACCTGGGAACTGACCCTCGTTTGACTAGGTGGTTCTGTAGCCACAGGGCTACAGAAACGCTGGCTTCTATAGAAGGGAGGTTGTGCTGACCATTGACCAGACCATGCTGTTTGAGGAAAATCAACCCCCTCTTCTGACCTGTATTCTTCTTTCTTTCCCACTGTGATGCACATCCCTCTGTCCCCAGCTGCCCAGTCGCAGTTCCCACTGACTGTTGTGAAGTGTCTTGGAATGTGTTTCTCACAATGAAGACAAAAAGTTTGCCAAGGATCTAAGAAGAAGTCAGAATAGATCCATGGTTATCCCTGTAATAGTAACTCTTGTTCATGGTCTGATTAAGTTTCTAGGAGCAACAGAGAAAGAGATGTCAGAATAGACAGTGACTCTGGAATATGCTGAAGTAACTATATCAAAATGCATCATACAAAGTATAGCTCAGTGCCTATGGCACCCCAGGGGCTCTTTAGACACATCCTTTCTTGGATTTTGTCTTTAGGCCACAGCTTTTGACACTGATTTAAACTACAAATTCCTATATTTCCATCTTGCCATGTCTTGCAGTCTTACTATCCATTTGGTGTCATGGAGAAACTGACATCAAAAAGAGACAGCTACACACACACACACACACACACACACACACACACACACAGTGATCGTCTCTGCCGAATTCTGAGAATCAGATTATGTGAAAGGGTCTGAGGAGGCGTTTGCATTAATGTGTGGGTGCTTTGTGCTTCTCTTTTTCCCTGATAAGGTGTAAGCGTTCCTTGTCAGCAGTTCTCAAACCAGAAAGGAGAACTTCTTTAAGCAACCCGCCCCCCAGCAGTCTTTTGAGATTCCTGGCACTGTTCCCATGGTTGAGGAGCCTTGCCCAGGGGGAAGCTCACCCTGTCTTTCTCCTTTCTTTCTATTGTGGGAGTAGTGAGACCTGCCTCCCCACTGTTGACCCCCCTCAGTCTAGCTGGGATGCATTCTTTCTCCCCAGAAAGCAGGGAGTGAGGTGGCGTCACTGCAGAGTTCCTTTGCAATCTGCACAGTCCCTTTTCACACGTCATAGAGACCCACAGTAGAGGATCAAGGAGCCATATCAAGGGAGCCTATGGTGAATAGCTGTGCTGTGAGGTAAGCGAGGTCTCAGGAACACAGTATGAGGGCATTAGAGGCGCAGAATGCTTGCACATCATGACCAATAAGGCATAGCTCCTGAAGAGGCCAGCATTATTAGCCATGCTTTTGTTTCTTAGGGAACCTGGGCCACTTCAAACGTCATCCATTCTATAGCTGTGTGTGCAGTAGAGCCAGGTGCTCCACCTCAGAGTTTGTGCCCTATTCACAGGCTCCTTGCCTGCCAGCTGTACATCTCTGAGAGGTCCTTCTGGTTCTTATCTTCCCAGCATTTCTAGTAGTGACAAGCCCTTCACATGCATGTCACTCAGAGTAACACCAGCAACTGTCAGAGAAGATTACATGGAATTTTGACTCTTGGGATGGCTCCACATAGGAGAGAGTTTGGGGACAGTTTTTAGCACTGTCTCCTTAGCCCTTACCAGATAGACTGGTAGAGGACTAATGCAGATAAACAAAGGTGGAGAGCAGCCATGTTCTTGCTGCTTTCTCTCCTGTTCCCTGGAAAGCTGCAGTGCACCAGGATTTTGAGAGAACAGGCCATGATGAGGGGAGCTATTTGCCTACCTGATGGTGCTTGTTGGCCTTTGGATGAGAGCAGAGAGCCTTGGTATCTGCTGCTAAGAGAGATAGAACGAGGTTGAGATCAAGAGCTGGCCAAAAGCAGCAAGCCAAGAGGTTGACAGAGAAAGAAGAACCCCTTCTCCAAAGGAGGGGACTAGCAATTCAGAAAGCAAATACAGTACCTGTATCTTGTCCCCTGGAACCTTTTGGCATTGTCAGCCATAGTGGCAGAGCAGCTCTAAGTATTACACAGAAATCTCAGGCTTCATAGCTGTTGTGTTACCCCCATTGAGGTGGGTACTTGCCAAAGAACAGGGTGGAGAGAAGAAAAATGGCTCATCCTGTGGAGTGAAGTAATGCCCAGGCATGTAGTGGTGGCCCTCCCCCACTTCAAGCTACCCTTGTGTACCCCTAGACCCTAGGCTTTTTCCAGAAGCAAACTATTCATTAAGGTCTTCAGATTATCTTTGTCTTCCATTAAGGTCTAACCAGTGTATACAACTTAAAAATTTGTCATAGACACAGGATACACTGGAAGGAAGGACATTTTTGATTTGTATTACCAGTTTGCCTGAAATGTGCTTTCAGCCTTAAATAAGCACTTGTTCATCTTTGAATTAACATGACTTGAATTGAATTAAATGTTAATGGCAGTAAATGTGGAGAGGAGGAAGGACTGTCATTCCATTTATGAAGGTTAATTTTACAAACTTCTTGTGACACAATACCTGTTTCATACAGAGGAAGGGTGGAAAATGAGAAGGCTTAGAAAAATTATGAAGGTACATTCTCCCAACTGCAAGGCATATGCATAAGAAAAATGGGTATAAATATTAGCCGGGCGTGGTGGCTCACGCCTGTAATCCCAGCACTCGGGAGGCTGAGGCAGGAGGATTGGTGTGAGTTCGAGACCAGCCTGGGCTACAAAAGTGAGCTCAAGGCCAGCCTCAACTGCATAGCAAGACCCTGTCTCAAAAAGACAAAAAAAAAAAAAATATTGACACAAGGTTCATGAAATTTAACAACCACTAAGCTTAATCTGTATTCCTAAATAAGCTGCTAGTAGTTCCAGTCTTGCCGAAATCTCCATAGTTAGCCATCACAGTTGAGGAGTTGAAGGTGACGTGATAGCAGCAGTTTATGACTTCTTTGAATGACGGTGAGTGGAGTAGAATGCCTTGTTGAAATGGGGCTTGGTTTTGCCTGTTGTCCCTAGTGTCACACAGAGCTTGTGAAGCCCACACAGGACCCTCTCCAGGAGGGAGCTGAAAGGCACAGTTCAGTGCTCTTGCCATCATCTAGTGTCAGGCTGTGCCCAAAGCTGTTTGTTAGAGCTACTTCTCCAAGAGTGTCCATCTCTCCTCCAGGATTCTCCTTCGGCTCCTTCCCATGCCTCTGTTGCTGTTGCTTTTACATCTGCATCTCCATCCTCCTTCCTATTTCCTGCACCTCAAAGTTAGGGCTCTGAGCCCTTGCCATGAAGGACCATTCACATGATCCACAGAGAACAAGGCACTTTAACTGTCACCATCTTTTCTTCTTGCTTCCCTCCGAGACCTCGGGGGTTTTCCATCAAGCCAAACTGTGTAAGTGGTAGTGGCCTTCCTGTCCTAGTCTCTCCCACATTGGACTGGAACCAGAGGGGAAGAAAGAAGAGAGAAGCAAGGACAGATTAAACTATGGCATTTCAGCCTCCTTATTCTCCCAGCCTCTTCAGAAAAAGGGACAAGTACGTAAATAGAACAAGACAGAATCTCAGACAGAAGGGAACTGAGGTGCAGGAGCAGGGGGTAGGGGGGAGTTTTAAACCCATCTCATTAACACTGTACTAATGTTGTAGCATTCAGGAACCTTTTTGTGTTTCCCTTTCCAGCTCCTAACCTAGCGTTTGCTTTGTGGCTTGTCCAACATCTCTTGCATTGCGTCTTTTTCTGCTTCTGACATAGAACCCTGTGTTTTGCTGGCAATGTGTCTGAATCCCTGAGTGGAACATTCCCCACAGAAAATAAGAAAGACCTGCCTGTAAAGCATTTTCTTCTGGCTGTGTAGTATACAATGCTTGAAGAGCAACAAAAAGGGAAGTGAAATGTTTCCCCCATGCCTCTCCCAACCTACCATGCCCTCCTGAGCTTGTTCCTCACCCCTTATTGACATACTGAGGTCTTGCCTAAGGCTACTGCTGCCCAGACTTCGCTCAGCCACTTTTCCACTCTCCCATGAAAACCCCAGGTAGGAAGGGCTTCTGTCCTAGAGTCTGGCTTTTTAAGTGAAACAGACAAGTGAGAATGTTGAGACTCTCTTCCACTTCAGAAAACCTAAGTTGGCATCTAAGGCCTGCTGAGATGGGAAGTTAGCCCTGTCCTTATGATGCCACCCTCCACTAGAAGGTTGTCCCAGAGAGAAGCAGAGTGAGCTATGATTGTTTTGTGGCAAATTCCAATGGTTAGAACTAAGTCTCAGAGAAGAGCCTGTCTCATCAGGTGTTGCTGAACTGGGTTTTGGTCTACACTGCGTTGTAAATTGTAGGATATAAGAAGGAGAATTTGGCAACACTTATGAACATTGGAATTTCTAGGCTGTGGAATACTTAGGCCCCTGTTTCTTGTGTGGTCCCACCTCCACTAGACATAAAGATGCTGCAAGTCTCGAGGATAAGTGCGTTACTCAAGAATAGGAGAATATATAGGACATATATTCAGAGCACATATGTAATGTACAGCACAAACTTCTACTCACTGCAAGGGTTGCCATTGCTATTCTGGGCAGAGAAATTTTCTGGTGTACTGTTAAGCAGAAAATTCTTGGGATTTCTCCTCCTCTTCCCCCTCCCTGACATCCTTTGTCCTATCTCCCTTGTGCTTGGTATTGGAAAACACTTGCACAAAGATACTAAATTCCATGGTCATCCTTTAGCACATTCTGAACTCTAATCAGTCTTTGATAATTGATGATCATAAGGATTCAAGGTAATCATTTCTCACACAGCAGAACTAGAGGAGATATGAGATTGACCTGAGTAATACTGGATACTTGACAGCTTTTGGAAGTTGGATTTTAAAACTAAATTCCTAATAAGAGCTTGTTTTCTTGTGTTGTTGACCTTACTCTCCTGGAAGCTGAGCACAGCAAGAACAGGGAGGAAAAGAAAATTAAAGGAGCCAGGAAGTGGAGTCCCAAGGAACTCAAGATTTGACTGGACATTCCTGTTATTCCAAATCCACACACCTCATCTGGAATACTGTATACAAAGGACTACCTATTCCATTCTAAAAGCCACTCTGTTGCACTAACATTTCCAGTTTCTTAGACAGAGGCAGCCTTCTTCAAGAACTGCACCACTGCCTTTTGAACTGATGTAAGTGAACTCAGCCCTCTTCTCAGGCTCATTGGGACAGGTTGGGTATTTGTCAGGTCTTCAAGTGTCATGAGAGCTATGCCTGCAGCACTCAAAAAATGGCCTCTAGACCTCTCAAATGGTGCTACTGGCATCCTAGGATGCTCTACCCACTCCTGACACTTTCTCCCTTCTTGCTGCTCTCAGATACTTCCAACTCATTGTCCTGCTGCCTTGACTTATTCATCTGGCACTTCACTCATTCAACAAGCCTACTCCAAGGCAAACTCTCAGAACCTTGGTTTCTTCATCTGTAAAATGGTGGTGATGGTGCCTACAGTGCAGTTTGCGGTACTGCCAGCACAGTGTCTGCCCATAGCTGATGCTCCATTAATGGTAGCAATTATGGTCAGTGAATCTAAACTCAGCATGTTTTCTAATTGGAGCATAATTACTGAACAATTCAAATGTAGCTTTGCTAGCCAGCAACCCTATTTTCCTTCCTTCCCCAAACTGTCTGTATTTCTTTGCTTCTGTCTCTAAGAGATTCCCTATTAGAAGAACTGTTTCAATTTGTCCTGTGCCCTATTTTCCTGGCAGTGTCTTGCCTCTACCAATCCAGTTTATTTCTCTGTCCCCCCTTCTCCTCACCATCTCCCTTGGATAATCACAGTAGGTAAGATTAGTGTAGGAAAAACAGCAAGCTACTAAAAGAACAAGTCAGAGATTGTTTCAAGAACCCATTGGATGGCACTGAGGGATAATTAGTATGTCAGTGAATTTCAGTAACACTAAAGCCCCAGATTTAAGGGAATTTTCCCAGATAACATTTTTTTCTCTTTTTGACACAGGGTCTCACTATGCAGTTCAAGCTGGCATTGAGCTCACTTTTGTAGCCCAGGCTGGTCTCGAACTCAGACTGATCCTCCTACCTCAGCCTTCCAAGGGCTGGAATTACAGGCATGCACCACCATCCCTGGCCCAGATAACATTCTTGATAACCCATAAATAATACTTTTTTTTTTCTGTCCACACAACTTAGTGGGAACACCAGGTTCTGAAAACCTCAAGCAGGGGGCTGGGGAGATAGCTGCGTGGCACAAGTGCCTGCCTCGCAAGTGCAAGGTCATGAGTTTGAACCCCAGTCCCACAAAAAAAAGGAAAACCTCAAGCTAATAATAAACTAAGATTGGCACTGTCTCCCACTTGTAGAAGCATTAAGTGTACATGCAGATTTACTTGGACAGTTCTGCTTCTCAGTCCCTTACAAACATAATAGGCATTGCCTGGATGTTTTTCTGACTGAATCTCATCAGAGGCACACCACAGCATAGCTTAAACTGGGCTGTTTAGTAACATGAGTGCACTAGAAGCCAGAAGGAAACCAAGGCCTTCAGACTGGGCTTGGCTGGGTCCCTGGCCAAGGTGTCAGTGCCAGGTACCTGGTTAAGGGAAATATTCCTGAAGCAAATAATAATTACCTTCTTTGCTGATAAGAGGTCCCAGTACTTTTCCAATAATATGATTGCATTAGGATATTTCTTTGGACCACAGCCTGTGGAGCACTGATTCATGGGTGCTTCGACTTACTTCGTCCAAATTACCGTTTTGTGTATGTGGGGAACCCAATGTTCTTAAGATCCTGAGTTGCTGTAAATAACACTGGCAGTTGCATCACCTGTCCCTGTCCACGTCAGGTTGCTCCTTCTGAGATTCCACTTTTGTCCACCAGGGGGCCTGATACAGAAAAAAGCAGAAGAAGGCATTTCAAGCCTCTTGCCTTATTTTGTAAGCTTGAAAGCTGAAAAGAATGAAAAATATACATTGATCAAAAATATAACTTATTAGACAACAATCACCTCGCTTTCCTTGTGTCTTGGAATCTGCTCTTTTTATGAAATATCCTCCAGTGCTATATGTATGGCTGGATCCATCACAAGGCAGATGCTTTCTTGAGGTCCTTTATGTATAGCCTCGCTTTGTAGTTTTCTTGTCATCTGCTTCTTATGTCAAATTAATAGACTTTCACCAAAAAAAAATAGGAGCATGAGATACTGGTAATGTTGGATGTACTTTCTTTGCACAGTAGAGTGTGGAGACCACAGAACGATACTGGCATCTGTGGTCATTGCAGTGCCCACTGTTACACGCTGTCTCCTTCCACCTCCTCTCACCCACCTACGTGCTTTCCCAACTGAATTCCATCAGAGGAGCACCACAGGATAGCCCACACTGGGCTGTTTAGTATCATGAGTACACTAGAAGCCAGGAGGAAATCAAGGTCTTCAGACCCAAGTTTCTCAACACAGCATACACCTGTGTGCACAGATTAGTGTACTCTTGGTATGTATACGTGCATGTCACCAACCTGTGGGTACACAGACGGTACTTCAACACCCACACATTCCATGGAAGCAGTGATTGGATACATTCTAAGGCATGGTGCAGGCTGGTGGACCATCTGGCTCAGGGGACAGATGCATTGCTGAAAGTGAACATGCAGGTGGCAAAGTTTGTGTGCAGTCTGCAGATGGTGAGGCTCTTAACGGTGGGGTGGGTGTCCAGGGAGTGTGACACATGAGAACATTACAAAGCCATCCATGTTAAGGTAGCTGACACCTGAAGAAGTGCTTTTTAAAGCAGTACCGCCCTCTACTGAGTGCTTTCAAACAGGTGTTAAGCATTTCTTGTACTTCTCTAGCGATGTACTCCAGTTTGGTTTTTACCAATCTCCAGAGCCCTCTTTGGAGATGCCA
The DNA here is from genome assembly GCA_004027025.1 of Myocastor coypus. NCBI lineage: Eukaryota > Metazoa > Chordata > Mammalia > Rodentia > Myocastoridae > Myocastor > Myocastor coypus. The sequence continues at coordinate 45,521 of PVJA010006423.1, forward strand.
GTTGGCACAAGAAAGTGCTGAACTGTTTACAGTCCCAGCCCACGGTTTAGGGAGGGGATGTGGTTTAACTGGGCCCGCAAAGCCCAGTACAGGACTCATTTGCATGGCCCCTGACGCCATGTGACGCAGCAGGCTCCTCCTATATAAAGAAACAGCAGCGAAAATATCTCAGAGTCTGGGTTGGACTAGCAGTCCCGGAGTTTGTGACACACTGACACCCCTCGAGTCACTTCCCTTCAACTCCAGCCGGAACCCTTGCTTGGCTTTGGGTCCGCTCGGCAGCCTTCATCCCTTCGAGCCCCGGGGCCAGACTCCAACGCGCAGAGCCCAGCCGGGTGCAGCGGCAACAGTCGGCGGCCGCCCAGTCAGCCCAGCCAAGCCCGAAGCCTGGCTAGAGATCCCCTGCAGCCTAAGCCATGAACACGGAAATGTATCAGACTCCCATGGAAGTGGCGGTCTATCAGCTGCACAATTTCTCCATTTCTTTCTTCTCTTCCTTGCTTGGAGGGGATGTAGTTTCCGTTAAGCTGGATAACAGGTAACCACTGGCCTCAGCTCCTGCACTGGGCTGAGCCTGGCCGTCAGCGGGGGCTGGGCTCTGAGCCGGATCTCCCAGCTTGTCGTGCGCCACCGGTCCCTGCTCCCCGTGGTGCAGCATCCTGGGAAGGGGCGGGGGGAGGGGACGGAGAAGGGGGGTCACCGCGGCGCCGGGATCCACCGTCGGAGCGTCCTTGTGGCCGCTGTGCCCTGAGAAGCAGCTGCTGCAGCCGCAGAGGCAGCTGGAGACAGGGGCTGCGGGGCAGGTCAGGCTGAAGGCTGGCGGTACAGCACTGGGGAGAAGGCCGGAAGCTTCTGAGCCAAGAAGGAATTGGTACCTAGGTTCAGAGCCCGGTAGGTTTGCCTAGATCTTCTGGGTCGGAGGCAGGGCGCTTCCCAGGCCTTGTGCCCCCATTGTTTGTTTGTTTCCGGAGCTGGCTGTGCTGGCCACACTGATCCGTGCACCCCACGACTCACTAGCTGTTCAGGTCGGTCTGTCTGCGCTTCGGATGTACTACCCTGGTGGGGAAATGTAGCTTCCTGTAGAGGCCAGAGAGGCCACAGAAAGGAAGAGCTTAGGGAGATGGAGGACTTTGGTTACAGCTGCCAGGTGCTCAGAATGGAACCGAGTGAATAACGGGTTGCTCTTTTTGTCTTTACAGTGCCTCAGGAGCCAGTGTGGTGGCCATTGACAACAAGATTGAACAGGCCATGGTGAGTGACATCCCCACATCATTTCCATCTCTACATTTAGCTACTATACTACTTATGTAACTCTGGGCAGGACTGACTGAGAGGGTGGACACAAAAGCTATCAGCCAAAAGTCCAGAAAAGCCCTGTGCTTGGTTCCCATCCTCCCTGAAGACCTTAGGTTGGCCTAGAGTAACACCTGGTAGGGCGCTTCCAGCTCTGTTTCTTCTGGGCTCCATTAAGTCTTCCTTCCCCACTCCTCCAAACCAGGACTTTGGAGCAGCCTCTGGCTCCCTCCCAGGCCTGTGCAATGCAGGGAGCCCAGTCTCTGATTTGTCTGTATCTTGAAGTTGGCAAGGGCTAGAGCTCATTGGATGCAACTGCACTGCAGTGTCTCTGCAGAGACTGGGCTAGGGTCAGGAGTTGGGAGGAAACAGAAAGCGAAACACCCCACTCTTTCTCCCGTCCTTACCAGGCAGAGGTCAGATTCTACTAAGCTGCTGAAATGGCAGCAAGAGCCTGGGGCTTCTTCTGGAGCCTAATGACACAGTGTCTCTCCCTAGTAAAATGATCAGATTCAGAGAGGATATATTAATCTCTACACCTTTCCCCAAAGCAAGTGTCCTGTGTCCTGTCTAAACAGTCTGCAGGACAGTTGTGACCTACTGTGCTGGGATCAGGACTCCAAAATATTCATTATATTTTTCTTGGGAAAGATTTGTAAATCAGACCAACAATGTGGGTCACATTGCAAGTGTCCCCTTTTCACTCCTGATTTGGGTCAGTAGCAGGACCAGTCAGCAAGCAGAAGTATCGCCTCAAAGGTACCTATCTATAACAGCCAAGTTGAAAGTCACTAAAACCTTAAAACAGGGAGCCTATCTAGATCAAAACCAGATTCCCAACTTTAGCATGGCACAAAGCCTCCAATGATAGTTTAAGTGCTTCAGAGAATATTACACAAGGAATTGGGCTGCAAGGCCAGCGTGCTGAGAAAAGGCTGCAGGGCAGTGACATGAAAGCCAGCACGGGCACCTGATAATAGGGGCTAGAGAGCCAGTGATGGCTACAATGGCTGTCATGTCATCTCTTACATGACAGGATCTGGTGAAGAATCATCTGATGTATGCTGTGAGAGAGGAGGTAGAGATCCTGAAGGAGCAAATCCGTGAGCTGGTGGAGAAGAACTCCCAGCTGGAACGTGAAAACACCCTCCTGAAGACCCTGGCAAGCCCGGAGCAGCTGGAGAAGTTCCAGTCCAGGCTGAGCCCCGAAGAGCCAGCTCCTGAATCCCCACAAGCGCCTGAGGCCCCTGGTGGTTCTGCGGTGTAAGTGGCTCTGTCCTTCAGGGTGGGCAGAGCCACTAAACTTGTTCTACCTAGTTCTTTCCAGTTTGTTTTTGGCTCCCCAAGCGTCATCTCATGTGGAGAACTTTATACCTAGTATAGCTGGTATCAAGAGATGTCCTGAGGACGTGGTCCACCTGGGTCCACTCCAGTGACAGACCCCTGACAAGGAGCAGCCAGGTCTCTGGAGGCTGAGTTTCATAGGGCCTAGGAACCCTAAGCCAGTGTACCTCTAATGCCACCATGTCCTGGAGATTCTTAGGGCCTGGGCAATTTATCTACAACTGGCAGTGGCGAAAGGTAGTTTGAGATGTGACACCGGTTTGCTCCCGAAAATAGAAGGGGTCTGTGTTCACTTCCATGGACATCTTCAACAGCTTCACCTTTCAAAGACCGTTTGTATGAAGAAGCCACTTGTCTTTTAAGCAGAGGTCGCCTCTCTTCTACCCTGCCTCACCAAAGCAGGGGTCACAGACGAGAGAGATTGAGCCAAGTCAGCCTTCTGTTGGTTAATATGGTATAATGCATGGCTTTGTGCACAGCCCAGTGTGGGATTACAGCTTTGGGATGACCGCTTAAAAAGTTCTGTTTGGTTAGTATTGGCATAGTTTTACTATATAGCCATAAATGCATATATATACCCATAGGGCTAGATCTATATCTTACTGTAGCAATGTATACATATACACATACACCTATGTGTTGAAGGGCCTAACTAGCTTTGGGAGTACTGACTGGTCCCTTACATCTTAAAGCTAATTCTTTGACTGTGTTCATTTACCAGCTTGATCCAGTCCAGCCTTTAAGTTAAGTAACTTTGAGAGTAAACACAGAAACAGGGGAGCCAGCCTCAGAATGTGGCCACAGATGCCTTGCTGCTGTAGCCCTTTCCCCATCTGTTACTGTAGGTAGGTGAAGTCCTCCTTGGAATGTCAAACCCACCATTCACTGGTGCTGACTACATAGAATGGGGTTGAGAGAAGATCAGACTGGACTTCACATTTCTGTTTGACAAGTTTTTTTAAAAAAATTATTTGTGGAAAACTTTCAGGTGACTAGAAAGATAGCATCCTACTGTGGATGAGGATTAGAGGAGGGCATGGCTGTGATCCCACAGAGTCTGGGGAATATACCCTGGGAGCTTGTCTCAGGGGGTTCTGTGACAGTGAATACTTTCCAATTTCTGACACCTTATCCTGATGTATGTCTCCAGGATTTGAATTGTGATTTTTCAAATGTAGCTTGAAATTTCAATAAAGTTTCGCTTTTTTTCTAAAAATACACGTGGCATCTGACTGAGTATAAATTGCCTGGGCAGAAAGGATCCCATATCCAGTGGGAAAAGGCTGGGTTTTTTTTTCACCCAACAAATATTTGTTGAGCATGCCTAAGTGCCAGACCTATGTTATACCCGGGATTGTGTGTCACCCACAAAATCCCTATAGGCAGGACATGTTCTTTACATTCATTGCTCAAGTAAAGAAGCTGAGACTCAGCCAGGTGAGTGACATGTCCAGTGTGACACAGCTGTTATGTGCATTGAACTCATACCTGCAGCCTTCTCTTTCTGTTCTGCTCTCACTGTCATATGAGAGCTACCTAAAGAGTAGCAAGGTGACTAACACCCACCCTCAACTTAAGGGGATGGTTTAGAAGGATACCTAAGGATTCCCCTAAAATAACACCCCACAAAAAGGTCAATTTATATACATGAAGGAACAAGATGAACAGAATCAGTGAAGCACAAGTGACCTCTTCTAAAAAGTGTCACCTAATGGATTCTCCTTAATGTCAATCTGATGTGATCCCTAATCTTAGCAAGGAAGCTTGGAGGGCCGACGTAAGAAAAAGATGGACAATGTATAAGGTGACAAAATCATCCCCCTATTCTCTGCCCCCTCTACCCTACCTAAAGAAATATACCTTCAGTTTTTGCTTTTCCACTATCGCTATTGAGAATTCACTCCACCACCATCTTTAGCCATGTGAGCAGGGCCAAGTCCAAGGCTCCTGACTCTAGTTTCCCTCCACCACTTTTTCAGGGTTCATTATCTCCCACCACCCTTTCTTGGCTGGAATTCTCTACCATTTTCTGTTATTTCTTTGATTGGCTACTGTTGAGAATGTAATATCTCCTGTACCACACCCTAAACTGGAGCCATTCTAACCCACAAGTAGAGCCCTGAGCCTACTATAACCCCAAGGAAAACAGTCACCCCTATCAAAGTGATTCTATCCAATCTTTTCCTATAGCATACACACCTAGCCTTTTGCCACTTGAAATAGAACAGAACTCTTTGCTTTTCCTGAGCCACAAACAAACCTCAAGGTTATGTAGACTGTTATGTCTTAGTCCCTTCCTTTGCACCAATCACTGCCCAGATGTCATCAAAATGACGTGTTTCCTTCTCATTCAATTTCATACATGTTCACCTGTTCTTTTCCATTTACTAGAACCCTTTATAAGGATGCAAACCTCTGCTTACTGACACGTTCATTATTTACACCTGCAAATTTGGTCATGGAGAGTGGATTTCACAGTTGCTGGTGCAGACATAAACTTTGGTCCATTGCACAGGAAGCTCACAGACAGCCATCCCTACCTATTGAAGCTTTCCTGACCCCACTTACTCCCAATCTTTTCCCCTTTGAATACAAACTGTGAGAAGTAGTACATGCATCTGTAGACTCCCCACAGCCAATTTCCAGCTGAACAAGAAAGAGCAGATGAAAAAAGAAAGCCAGAAAGTAGCCAAGCTACACCCCAAACTTCTTTGGTGGTCATCAGGCTGTTTCTCTACAAAAAAAAAAAAAAAGTTGAAAAATTTTGTCCCTGGGTCACACAGTGGTAAAAAGAGAACAACTTTGTTGCCTAGGTAACCCTAAGTAAACAGAGACAAACACTGCCACTTCTGAGGCCGCAGGGTGGTTACCAGAGTAGATAAGAGGAACTTTAGATGTTTGTTATTCATGTATAGGAGTTCTTTGTTGTTGTTGTTCCACAGAAAACCAACTAGGGTGGAGAAAGTTAGAAAAACATTTTGCTCCTGGACTTCATGGACTTTGGGATTCTGAGTGTAACTGATCCTGCTGCATCTGAACAAGAACACCTGCAGCTGTAGTCACAGCTGCCTGGGCGTGCCCATCACCCTGCACTGTCTTGGTAGCTGCCCTCTCAGCACAGCAACAAGGATTACAAGAGCACACTTTCCTGCTCTTATAAGGGGGGGGGGGGGCAGTTGTGATCTGCCTCCTTCTGACGGACAAGAAAACTGCGGGCCAAAAGGGAGTAGTGCTACCCTACTGATCCCAGGAGGATGTGGTTCCTCTTTTCAATGTTCAAAATACTTTTCAGGCCATTTCCAATTGCATGGTAGTTGAATTTTTTCTCTTTATTTAGTAAGAGAGAGAAATATAAGGATAAACAGTAAACAAATTCACTGGTGCTTTTTAAAGAATTGCTTGAATTTTCCACAAAAGTATAGATGTGGGTTTCAAAATTAAAACAGTAATGCATGTGTTAGCTAAATTTAGCCATTGTGATTACATATATACATATATATATGTATATATATAATATTTATATATATACTTCAAAACATCAGATTGTATGCAGTAAACACAATTTTGTCCATTTTCAAAAAAAAAAAAGAAAACTAGAACAGAAGTGTACGGAGAGATCATTTGCAGAAAATAATTGCCTGGGGCAGTGCTCTCAGGCTGGAGACAGCCACAGGGAAAGACATCGCCCTGAGTCTTCTGAAGAAGAAAGCCTGAGAGCAGATGAGATGTGTTTCTGGGACCTGCACTGCAGAGAGTAGGACTTCAGAAAGAATGGACATGACCACTGCCTCTTAGGGTAGTTTAAAATTATCCTAACATCACCTTATGTATTTGGGAAAATCTCACTTTCCAATTTCACCTCTTCTCCTACCAGTTGGTTAGAAATTAATTAACTAATTAAAGCTGTGTGAACAGTTTATTTCCTCAGATTGTCTCATGCAGAGAAGCTCTTTGGAACCCAAACACTGGCTACCTCACTACCTCCATTAGTCCACACAGGGTTTAACAGAGAATTCCATTAGTTGAGTATTTTAAGCAGGAATAGTTTCCAAAGAGGAGCTGGCTGGAAGGGACAACAGTCAGTCACAATTAAGAGCATATCAGCCATCATTTACATGATACTTTATTTATGTCAGATAACATTCTGAACCCTTTTATATCTACTGATCTTAATCCACTCCACACATGTATAACATATGTTCTACTAAAATGTCCACTTTAGAGGTGAAATAAATGAAAACAACAAAGCACAGAAAGATTAACTAGCTGGTGCAAAGTCACTCAGCTAGGAAATCTTGGAGTGTGGATGAGGGGAGAGAGGATGGAGGCATTGAGGGATGGGAGAGGGGATATGAAGAGTCATCACTCCTCCCATACAACTGGACGTACTTCAGGATGCAGCAGTGGGGAGGTAGAAAGGAGACCTCTCCAAACTAGCAGAAGGGCTAACAGAAGAACAAATGACCAATAAGCCTGTGAGGGCAGGAAGAGAACAGCCAAGGAAAGAGGAGGGTGGAAAGCTGATGCTGGCTTCTGGCCAAATGACTTTAGACAGGGTCTTATAGGTCTCAAGGGGCCAAGATAGGCTCCTGAGAGAGAAGTGACGTGATGTAAAAGGTATGTGTAGAGAACAGCTGATGTGGCTGAAATGTACATGGCTTCTACTGGCCAGCTGTTGATGTAATGTAGGTGGGAGGAGATGAGGGCCAGTCAGGGCAAGGGTAGGGGTCATGAAGAAGAAAGAGAAGAACACAGGCAGAAAAACACTGAGAGGCAATAGTTCTTCAAGTGCAGCCTACAGTCTGCTCACAGCAGGTCTGTTGTAAAGTTTAAAATGTAAATGTCAGGCCGTGGGCCCACACTACAGAACGGTTAGGACTCAAGAACCAAAGGCTAATACATCACTGGTGACACTGGAGTGCAGGGGCGAAGCTTGTGGATGATTCACTACTTGACAAGGAGCGGGAGACAAAGTGAGTCATCAAATCGAAGATGGTGTAAAAGTTTTTCGTTACACACACACATGCACACATATACAGAGATATGGGTATACAGTGTCCAGACAACCATGTTAATCAATTTCAAGTGTAAAGCCAGTGGCATTAGGCATATTCACACAGTTTTGCAACCATAGCCACCATCCCGTACCATCATCTGAAACGACACTTGATACCTGTGAAACACCTACTCTGTGAGCCTCTGGTACCCTGAAAAGGTTGAGTCTGAAGGATTCATGGAAGCACTGGAAGCAATAGGTGTAGGAAAAGACTGGAGTCTTCCATAGGGATGATGAATTACAATTTTGATTTCTGGCTGAGCTAAGCTTATTTGCGTATGAAAATATTCCACGAACAGTTATGGGAAAAGAAATGCAAATGAAAGGCCCTACCACAATTTGTACATGTCTGCGTGGCTTGAGAGTGGAAGTGATAGAGGGTGGATGCGGGCCCCAGAGAAGTGGCTGTGGAGCATGAAGGGCAGACCAGGAAAAGAGCAGAGAGTAAGCAGGCAGGGAAGACATCTAGGAGAGTCCTGAGGGGATGCTTATCCTTGCTGCTTCCTCTGCCTTCGTCTCAAAGTCTAAGGTTTTGTTTTTGTTGTTGTTCTCGTTTTTCATGTTTTCTCTTCAGAGTCCTTAACACAAGTCCTGTCACCTTATAAAATTAAACTAGTCCCTACATGTCACTCTGGGGAAGACTGAAGTAGCTTAGACATTCTAGGAAAATAAAGCCCAGACTTCTGGGCTGTAGGCCTCGTATTGACAAGCAAGCCATATGGCTCTGTGCACCTCAGTGGTGTGTCTCAACCTCAGTTTACCATGTAGCAAGATAATATGGCTGCACGGGATCATTTCTAGGCCGAATGCTGGCCAACCAGGAACATTTGACTGTGAGACTTGTCGTTTACTTCTTCGACCCAGGCCTCACTTTCCCTTCCAACCCCCAATTCTTTTCACCCTCATATCTAGTTCTCAAGTTGTCTTATTAAACAGCACCCAAGAAATTACCACTTTTCAAGACCAACACATGGCTCAGTATGCACAGGGCTCCATTTTGTAGCAGAAAAAAATCACGTATGGCCTTATTTTCCAACCTTTTCAATTTGATGAGCAATTTTGGTTGCCTGTGTTATGATGATACACTTTTGAGCTCTGAATCATGTAGCAGAAATGAGATTCAATGGAATAAGCCTCACATAGGCTTGCCTTTCAAGAGCGTGTTTGATGCAGATATGTGGAGTATAAAACGGGAATAGGAAAGACATGGTGAGGGGGTGGTCAGGGAAAATAAGTAGAAAAAAAGGAATGGTAGTGGATAGGGCAGTCCCACCCCATGGCAGCTCCCTCAGCTGGCCTCCCCTCTTCTTTCTTTCTGTGCCTGTGGTGAACTTGCTGCCATCACCTAAAAGAAAACAGGTTGAGGGGCCCTGCAGGATGGCTCAGTGGTCTAAAGCACCTGCTTAGGAAAGCTTGGACGGCTGCAGGGACCGCGGTTCGATCACTGGCCCCACATGCTGCGCCAGCCCTGCCCTGAGGACAGGCTGAGCCAGCCGTAACAATAAATAAACAAACAAAAGTTCTGAAACAAGAAAAAAATAAATAAAATTTAAAAATTAAAAAACAAAAAGAAAACAAGTTGAATTCGCCATCAAAGACTGGGTCTGTAGGTCCTAAACTCTTCCAAATGTATATTTCATGCTGTGCCCTGCAATCTGACACTCTGTCATTCAAAATGGGAAATTAACCCAACCATCATCAGGGGCATCTTTAGTGCCAAGTGATGACCAAGTGAGTTAAGCCACACCTGGGATCAGAAAGTAGCACTTACCGTTGGGGGCTGAACAATGCTTTAGATGTCATCTTTCCCAACTTCCTGCTTCTCAGAAGAGGGAACTGAGCCCATTCACATAGTTATCAGCAGGGTCAGGATACATCCTCTGGTGTTACCCCTCTACAGATGACCTGGGTCTAGGCCTCAGGGGCCCAACTACAAAATGTGGGATGGAATCAGAGCAATAGTTCTTAACCTTATCTATACATGGAAATCACAGGGGGAGAGGGTAAAGAAATTTTGATGCCTTTTTCCCAAGAATGTTGACAATAGTGGTCTAGGACTAGGGCCTGGGCATATGTGCTTCTTGGTCGAACTGTAGGAATCATTCCAACCTTAACATCCAGATCTATCCATTCATTCATTCAACAAACACTGGCACGTCCCGTGTGTCTGCGACAGTGAAAAGTGCAACGGATGCAGAAGTGAGCAGATCAGACCTGACCTCTGTGCTCCTGGGACTTGTGGCTCATTTCCCATGGGAGGAAGCGTATTAGGCAGGATGGAAAGCTAGGACGGCAGATCCCACACACTTGGCCTCACCTTCTAGGTTCCCTCAGCCTGCAGAGTGAACCCTACCTATATGCTCACCCTTCTCTACCCTCTCTCCAACTGCCATGCCTCTCTTAACTATTCTGATTTCAAATAGAAGAGAGGAGGTACTGTTTCTTAGCCTCCCTCAAACTCCACAACACTATTGGGGATCACGAGTAATATTTAAATAATCTTGCTGCTTCCTCTCAGTCACTCCTGCAGCCTCCCACCCCCCCCCCGCCCCGGGGATGATCAGCAGCACCCCTGCTTTCAGCTCTGTCCCCTGTCTTCTCTCCCAGGTCAGCGCCATCTATTCCCAAGGTCTTCAGGCTATCTCAGTGCTCTCCGGCCCAAGCAATGCTTTGAGTTCCAGGCTCAAATATTTGTCTGTCTCCTTGATCACTCACTTTGTGTTTCACAAATATGGTCATATCTGTGGGACCAAAATCAAAGCAATGACTCCAACCTGTTCCATTGTACCCACCTTGAAGTGTGGTGCCACCATACAGCTACGCAGGCCCAAAACCCTGTATCTGCCTTCACCTCAGCTTGCACATTGCACCTGTCGCCCAGTCAGATGCTCTCAACTTGCAGCACACATCGTGAATCCCAGCACTCCTCTCTAGCCCCACTCCACTACCTGGGCTCAGCAGCTACCCTCTTTTCCTGCCTAAAGGTAAAATGTCACACGTGTGCCTCCCTACTCCTTCACCAGGCTGTCCAACTCCACCCAGCAGCTACTGTGACCTTCTTAATACAGAGTCAGATCATGGTGTTCCCTTACTTTAAGCTTATCAATGGCTTATCACAGTACTCAGAATAAAGTCCAAACTCCTTCCATGGCCTACAAGTGCCTGCGTGATCTGGTCTTGGCTGACCTTTCCATCCTTTTCTCATGTCATTCGCCATCTCTTAGTAAACTTCAACCCAACTGCAGTGCTTTCCGTCCTCAAACTGCTTTCAGTCTTTGCTGTAGTGGGCACCATTGGCCCTGATGCCCATGGCAGCATCTGCACCACTGCTTGATCAGCGGCTTGATCCCATCTCATGGCTCTGTATTCCTCTTAGAGATTTCTGCACCCCACTTTATCTAAACAGCTCTGTCCTGCATTCCCATTTCTGCTGCTGCACTTATCCCAGGTTGCAATCACTCTTTGTGTGTGTGTGTGTCTGTGTGTGTGTGTGTGTCTGTGTGTGTCTGTGTGTGTCTGTATGTGTTTGCTGTACTGGGAATTGAACTTGGGACCTTGTGCTTGCCCAGAAGGTGCTCAAACATCTGAGCTATATCCTCAGCCCTCTTTGTATGTTTTTGTTTGCTTGCTTCTCTCTCAATGTCCTGGCAGCTCCCTGAAGGCAGGAAGCATACCTGAGTCCTGTACCACTAATCTTCATAACTTCACACAGCACTTGACTAATACATAAGTACACTTCTGGGAGTTTCAGGTACTGTAGCAAGTGATGGAGTATGAGGGAAGAAGGCATTGGAAGGGGGCAAGGTGAGGAGAGACACTTTCCAAACTCCTTTCAGTCATGTGAGTTATGAAAGCAATGAGCTATTTGCTCTGTCAACAGTTTTGTTTATTTCTATTAGTATATACTTGTAGTACATGATACATTCATTCTGGGAAATGTATGCATATGTGTGGCATATCTCGATCTGTTCAATCCACTTACCCCCATTTCTACCCTCTTTCCTCACAACTGGCCCTGATCCCCAACAGTTTGCTATTGAGCCTGGTCTGCGTTAGGCACCAGGCAAGGCATGGCCATTACTATAGTAACTGGAAGACATAACATAGGGTCCACTTAGGGCTGGTGTGAAGAAACAGTGGGACGATTATTGGCCTTTGTGTGAGAGTGCTGTTTTTCCCATAATTAACCATATTTAACCCATAAAATTCCAGCCCATTATTTTAAGCTGTTTATCAAGACATTTGGAGATGTTGTATTACAATTAGCTCTGGCTATAGTAACAAAAAAATAACAACAGTTGCTTTAAAAATGCTTTGACTCTCTTATAAAAACAAGTCTGAAATTGTCTAGGGTAGATGCAGCGTTTCTGCAAAGTTACCACAAACTCAACCTTCCTCCAAGTTGATGTCCACCATTTTTACCATACTGTCTCATTGTCCAAACTGGCTGCTCAAGCTCCAGCCATAATAGCTGCAATCTAATCAACAGAAAGGAACAACAGACAAAAGAAGAAAACAAGAAAGAAGGAAATAAAGATATCAGAAGCTGAAAGAATAAATGTTATAAATTTATAATAATTCTGGAAATACTGTCATGTTAGCCTTCCAATGTTTTTTCTTCCTTTTTAAAAATCATTTTAATGGTTTCAAATCTTTTGGATTTTCATAGAAAATTGTGATCTTTGGGTGTTAAAATGTTTCCTGAAATTTTTAATATCTCTATAATGTTTTCTAGTTTTCTGTTTATATCTCTTACAAATTTTGTGGTGAGATTTATCACTATTTTACACTTTAATACTCTGGTAACCAATGTGTTTTGTTTTCATTTGTCACCATAAAATGGAAGTACAGCTACTGAGAGAGGGAGAGGAACATGCAAGAAGGATAGAGAGAGGGAGGCAAGGTGAAACAAAACAAAGAAAAGTGAAAGCCAGGGAGGGTTTTACTCCTTTCGTCTTGGGGGCTCCCTGTTGAACTCTTCTGCCTCTAGTTTCTTTTGAATGTCTTACAACTTGATCGTCTCCAGTTTCCCACCACGAAGCCTGGGAAATGGGACACCAGGGCATTGTTACAAAGTGCTAGGGAAAAAAAAAAACTGGGACTTAAAGAAAACATTTTTCTTGCCTCTAGGCAGAACCCATTCTGTGCCAGGGAGAGTTATAGAAGTTTGTCACCTGACCTTGCCCATCCAGTGAACAAGAATTACTCAGGCAGAACATAACTCCTGCCTCTCCCATGAATACTGAACATTCTGTTTTTTGCCCTTAGGAAGAAGCTAGTAAATAACTGCACTCTCTCCTCCCAGCTGTACACCCCCTTCTTTGCAAACCCAAGCAACTGGATCATTACATAAGTCTGGGTGGTTTTGAAGGGCTGAACTTCAAACATCAAATTGTTGTCCCACACCATTAGAGCGCAGCTCCTATTCCCGTGACAGTATGCATGGGAGCCGCTGAGTTCCAATGCTTGGGAAGCTGTTTCTCCATGCACTTTGGATCACTTTAACCCATGGGACTTATTTCCACTCCTCTTTTAGAAGGACATTAAGCTGCTTTAGGAGCACTTAAAACTATCCTGGACAGGCTCTGCATCATGATACTAGCAGGAGAAAGTTACAAGAAATCTCTGCCATTGAATTACCAAGGTTGACCCCCTCTTTTCATAGACTCAGTCATTCAATTATTTATTTGTTAATTTAATACAGAGACCTTCCTGTGTTCTGGGCATTCCAACAGAGGAGTTGGGCCTGATTTGATGGGGCTTACATACTACTGCAGGAAGACACATAATAGAGAAATAAAGAATAGTAACATCAAACTGTAAGGAAACTGAGAATGGGAGATCTGGCCAATGTCCCATGGCCCAGGTCTTCTGATTCCCAGTGTTTCCTTTTCTCACCAAACATACTATGTATCTACCATGTGCAAAGCACAGTGTTACATGCTGAAGATATAAAATGAATAAGACAGACAAAGTTTCTATCCTTGTAGATCTTATAGTATGGTTAAGGAGACAAACTGAATAAACAATAAATGCAAAAGACACTTCTGATTTGTCTTCTGGAATGTAAAGAAGATTAGAAGGCTCCATATTTTAAAAGTAAAAAGCTGAGAAAATAAAGTCAACAACTCTTCTTATATCTTTCAGATAAATGAGGTCAGAAGGCAAGCTACCACCCCCAAAATTAGAGAGAAAGAGGTAGACAAAGAGATTCACAACTTTCCAGAAAAAAAAACTTCTGCGGGCACCAGTGCCTGGTAGGGAGGAACCTGAACTGTAATTGACAAATTGCTAAAATTTTAAGCCTGAGAATTAAAAACTCCAGGAATAGCCTAGCCATAGGGAGGGGATCACTTTTGTGAGTTTTAACTCCAGGAGCTTGACCAGGTCCTCACAGCAAATACAAGAGAAATTCCCTTCTGTTTCTGGCAAGGGGAAAAGAAACCATTTTGAAATATGTCATCACATTCATCTCCTCTTAAAAAGGTCTCAAGAAAAGGAGTTTTACTAAAGCTTAAACTTCTGAGGTTATGCCATAACCTGGGGAAGGATATATGCAACACTAGGTCCGTAGAGCTGGGCACAGGGAGGAAGGGAGATAGCCACCACTGCTGTTCTGCCCTAAGAGGGATAAGGATGAAGAGACACCAGTGAAAGTGACAGTCACGGGCACAGGCACATCAAATGACTGAAACATAATCATAGGACTACAGACTGTTTTCCCTCTCTCTCAAACCTAACCACTGCATTAAAGGCCAATTTACAGCAGTGTTTTCACTTAGTATATCATTTACACCATTCAACAAAAATTACAATGCATACTTAAAGGCACAAACTATGCTTTGGGAAGAGTGAACAATCATCAGGAACAGAGTCACATACAGCAAGGATTGTGGATTACTAGAGTGCGACTTTTATCATTTTAGGGATCTCTTGGTTTCTGTTTTTGTTTTGTTTTTGTCATTGTTTTTCTGTTTTGTGGCACCAGGGGCTGAACTCAAGACTTTGTGCTTGCTAGGCTGGTACTTATGACAGTGAGCCACCTCCCTGGCCCCTAATTTGGTTTGTTTGTATTTTTGTGTGTTTTTGTTATGAAGCAGAGTCCTGCCTTGATGCCCAGCCTGGTCTCAAACTCACACTTCCTGCTTCCATCTCCTAAATAACTCAGATGACAAGCCTGTGCCTCACATATGACTTCAGGCCAGGACATGGAAAAAAACACTATGGTTAAAGAATAATGTGGTTGGGGCCAGCAAACTAGCTCAGCAGTCTAAAGGGCCTGCTTAGGCAAGCTTAGGCAACCACAGGGACCACGGTTCGATCCCCGGCACCACATGCTGTGCCAGCACCATCCCCAGGGGAGGCTGAGCCAGCCATAACATAAATAAATAAAGTTAAAAAATAATATGGTAGCACATACCTGTAATCCTGGCACTCTGGGAGTCTAAGGCAAGAAAATTGGAAGTTTGAGCCCCACCTTAGCCTTTTAGTGAGACCCTGATTCAATTTTTTTGAAATAAGATCTCTCTACATTGTTCAGGCTGGCCTTGAATATTTCTATCTCAGGCTGGCCTGAAACTCACAGTAATTCCCCTGCCTAAGCCTCAGGAGTGCTGAGATTATAGGTGTATGCAACCACACCTGGCTTCAAAATTAAAATGTTTCAGAAGGGCTGGAGGTACAGCTCAGTGAAAACACCCTAGAGTCAATCTCCAGTACCTCCACCACAAAGGAAATATATATACATATTTTAAAGAATTAAATGACAATATATAGGAACAGATCGATAAGGTCAACAAAAAGATGGACATTCTTTTCTTTTGTGTGCATTTCTGGCTCCTTTGTCAAAGATCAAATAGCTAAATGTTCCTGGGGTGGTTGCTGCTTTCTCTCTTCCATTTTAGTGGTTCTGTTCTGTTCTAGTGCCGGTACTATGATATTTATATTACTGTGCTTTTGCAGTATAACTTCAAGTTTGTGTTTGTGATCCCTCCTTATTTATTTATTTTAACCATATAGCTACCTGTCAGGTATACATAATGATCACATTCATGGTAGGGAATTTGTATCTGTACATGATATGACTTGATTCTTTTATTTTCCATTTCCTCACCCTCCCTCAATTCCTCTTCTCCTCCTTATTTATTTATTTGTTTTTCGTCTTTTTGAGACAGGGTCTCACTGTGCAGCTCAGGCTGGCCTGGAGCTCACTTTTGTAGCCCAGGCTGGTCTCAAACTCTCACCAATCCTCCTGCCTCAGCCTCCCGAGTTCTGGGATTACAAGCATGCACCACCACACCCGGCTTTCTCCTCCTTATTTATAAAAGATTTCTTGCCATTTTTTTTCTTTCCTAAATTTTTCTCTTTTTTGTCATTCCTTTCTCCCTCTCCCCTCCGGAGTTCTCTTTCCCATTTGAATATTTTCTTCCCATTTCACAATATCTGTTATATACTTTGGTGCTTATTTACACTTTCACTTTCTCCCACCAGAGAAAAGACTATTTTTTTTTTTGAGAGAAGGAAAGGTTTATTTATTTTAATTCAAAGTATTTATTTATTTATTTTAAATTTAACAATGGTTATATTACATATTTTCATCATTGAATCAGTTCAGATTAATAGATATAGGTATATAAGATTGATCAAACAATTAAACATTATCACTTTCAATCAACATTACTTTTTTTTGAACAGTTGACACACTGCATATTGTCCTCACAATAGTTATCCAGAGCACAGGGTGTGGGCATGACCTTCCAATTGATATTGGTAAGGAAAGAAAAAAAATTTAGAGTTCTTATATTAGAGAGACTATACGATATTTATAAATATGAGAAAAGACTATACATGGATCTGATTTATTTCACTTAAGAGTATGTTTTCAAGGTGTGTGATGCATGCTGCTTTGCTTCTGTTACCAAGGATTACTTTTGCTATTCCTGGTCTCTTCTGGTTCCAGATGAATTTTAGGAATTTTTTTTTTATTGTACAAGGAATGCTATCGATATTTTCACTGTGATTGCTCTTAAACTATATACCAGTTTAGGAAGGATGGTCATTTCCACTATATTGGTTGTGCCTACACAAGAACACAGGGTATATTTACATTTTCTGTTGTTCTCTTTGACTTCTTTTTTTGGGATACTACTAATTTCCTTGTACAGGTCTTTCATTTACTTGGTTAGATTAATTCCTAAATATTTCATTCTTCTTGTTACTATGGTGTTATTTTCCCTCATTTCTCACTGAGTCCATTATGAGTACACAGGGGTGCTATTGATGTTTTTGTGTTGATTTTTGTATCCTTCTACCTTGCTGAATTTGGATACTAATTGTAGGATTTTGGAGGAAATTTTTGGATCTTCCATGTAGCATTTCATATCACCTGAAAATAATGATAATAATTTGATTTATTTCTTTCCTTTCCTATACATAGCCCCTTTATTTCTCTTTTGTGCTGAATTCCTCTTGTTACTGTTTCAAGTACTAGGTTTAACAGGAGTGGTGATAGTGAATGACACTGTCTTGTTCTTAACTTTATGTTTTAAATTTTTTATGTGTGTGGTACAGGGTCTTACTATGCAGTTCAGACTTGTAGTGATCCTCTTGCTTCAGCTTCCCCAGCTCTGGAATTACAGGCTTGCCAGTGTGCCTGGGATGGACCTAGCACATCATGTGGTACCAGGAATTGAACCCAGATCCTTGCATTTGCCTAGGCAAGTGCTTAGACTGCTAAGCTAAGCTTCATCTGCCATCCTTGTTCCTAATTAAAGGGAAGTTTTAGCTTTTGCCCTATGTAATGTGATGTTGGCAATAACTTTGTCATAAATGTCTTTTTATCAGATTGAGATTAGGGCCTTATAATGCCTACTTTCTTTACTCTTTTTATCACAAATTGTTGTCTACATTCAGAAGAGTGAATCTAGACTCATATCTTTTATCATGTACCAAACTAAAATTAAAATGGATCAATGATCTAAATATTTAAACAGAAACAATCTGCTAGAAAATAAAACAAGTAAGACTCTTGAAATCAAAAGCCTAGGTAAAGAGTTTCTGAGTTTCTGAACTGAACCCTGGTGTACAGTAAATACTGCTAATAATCAACAGATCGAGTCATTTCAAATTCAAAAGCTTGTGTACAGCAAAAGAAACAGCAGTGTGAAGAGGTAACCTACAGAAAGGGGGAAATTATCAGCTATTACTCAGATAGTAGACAGATACCTAGAGCATATAGAGAACTAAAAAAACTAGAATCCTCAAAGTAAAAGACCCAATCAAAAAATAGATGAATAGGGCCCGGCAGGATGGCTCAGTGGTCTAAAGCACCTGCAGGTGGCTGCAGGGACCGCAGTTCAATCCCCGGCACCACATGCTGCACCAGCCCTGCCCTCGGGGTGGGTTGAGCCAGCCATAAAAATGAGTGAATAAACAAACAAAGGTTCTGAAACAAGAAAAAAAGTAAATAAATAAAAATTTTAAAAAAATAGATGAATAAAATAAGCAGAGACTTCTGAGAAGTACAAATGGCTAATATATTGAATAAATCTTCAACATTACAAGCCATTACAAAATTCACATTAAAACAATATCACGATTCCATCTTGGGGCCCGGCAGGATGGCTCAATGGTCTAAAGCACCTGCTTAGGAAAGCTTAGGAAGCTGTGGGACCACAGTTCGATCCCGCCAGGCACCACATGCTGTGCCAGCCCTGCCCTGGGGGCAGGCTGAGCCGGCCATAAAAATAAATAAATAAACAAAAGTTCTGAAACAAGAAAATAAATAAAATTTAAAAATAAAAATAAATAAATAATTTTTAAAAAGATTCCATCTTACCCCACAAAGAATGGCTATCACCAAGAAACTAAACAATAACAAATGCTGACCGGAAATTCATTCGACCGAACAACCAGGCCTGGCATGTGAGTGAGACTTCCTGGCACCTTCCAGAACTCATTCGACCCAGCAATAAGGCCCAGCATGTAAGTAGAACTTCATCCACCAGAAAGGCCTGGTGTAGAAAACTACAGCAAAACTCCCTGCAGGGAAGCTAGAGACAAGACCCACCCGGCTGATCCAGGGGCAGAACATCTTGCCAGAGTAACACAGTAGCTTCCACTCCAAGAGCTATAGCAGGAAGAAGTGGAGCACAACAGCCAGACCCAAGCCACACCCACGTGGACGAGTTTGAACATGGTAGATCCAGACCTGGTGCTAAGGTAAGAACTCTACCAACCCTCTACACCAAAGGTTAAAAGACAGTGATACACAAAATAGCAAAGAAAAGGAGCAAAATGCAGTCTCAGGCCCTGAGCCCACCCAGAACAAATGTAGGTGACAATAGCGTAGAAGAAAATGGAAATCAAACACCTGAAATCTCTGAAAGAATAACATCTGAAGTAAAGAAACAACTGCAGAAATGTACAGAGGAAAAAAATAAAAAATAATTTCTGAAGTAAAAAAAGAAATAATACCTATAATAAAAGAAGTGCGAAGTGCTTCTAAAGAAGGCACTCATAAAAAAAAAAAAGAGGAGAATAGAAAAATGATGAAATCTTTGAATAAGCAATACAGAAATTTAATAAAATGCCTGCTGCAGATTCAAAATGCTATAAAGGAAACTAAAACCTCAATCACAAGCTGGCAAAACCATTTCAATGAAAGTGAAAATAGACTTTCAGACCTTAAAGACAACATTGCAGCTAGTGAAGAGGTAAGAAAAGATCTTTTAAAAACAACTAGGATGCAAGAAAAAATAATTCAACCTCTGCAAAACAATGCGAACATTAATAATGTGAGACTAATAGGCAACAATGAGAAAAGGAGTCAATAGAAATGATATAAAAATATGGGCAGAAGTAATAGTAGAAAACTTCCAAATAATGGGAAAACAATTTGACATTCAGATAACTGAAGCATCAAAAACTCCAAATAACATTAGCTCAATTAAAACCACACCCCGACATATAATAATCAAGATCCCAGAAATTCAGCACAGGAACATTATATTAAAAGCTGCTAGAGAAAAGAAACAGATTACATTTGAAAGAAAACCCATCAGAATAATAATCACAGATTTCTCTTTACAAACCATCGAGCCAACAAGAGCATGGAGCAAAATACGTCAAGTCTTGCAAGAGAACAAATTCCAGCCGAGACTGCTATGCCCTGCAAAACTCTCTTTCAAGTTTGATGTGGAAGTGAAATACTTCCAGGACATAGAACAACTAAAGAATTTCATGAGGACAAAACCAACCCTACACAGACTACTAAAAAGATATTCCAGAGAGGGACCAAAATGACCACAACTCCATGAAGGAGAATGGAAAGAACACACCAAATAAGGCAAACAATTAAACACAGGAGAAAAAGAGGTATACAGCAGCAGTCTTTCAACTATTCTTTTGTGTGCAGCAACAAAATATTTCCATCAGCATAGTCTGCAAATAGACTTCTCCTGAAACCT
>PVJA010006424.1:0-51007 GCA_004027025.1 Myocastor coypus
CAATCATATCCTAGGCAGGCCCGGGTGATACTCCAGGGAAGAACCAATTGTACCCCAGAGTGGGGCTCCCATCAACAGGGAACCAGGCTGCTGAGTCATTCAGCCAAGTTGACACATTGTATCAACTACTACATGGATCTTTTTGGTTCCAAGTAAATTTGAGGAATGACTTCTCCAGATCTGTGCGGTATGTTGAAGGTATTTGGATAGGAATTGCATTAAATCTGTATAACAATTTAGGGAGCATGTCTATCTTCACAATGTTGGTTCTTCCTGTCCAGGAGAAGAAAATATCTTTCCCTTTTCTGAGATCTTCTAAGATCTCTTTTTTCAGACTACTATAGTTTTCATTGAAAAGGTCTTTTACTTCCTTGGTTAGGTTGATTCCTAAATATTTCATTTTCTTCGGTGCTATCTTAAAAGGTACTGTTTCTCTATTTTCTTTCTCAGTGTGTTTGTTATCTGTGTAGAAGAATGCTATTGACTTCTGTTTGTTGACTTTGTAACCTGCTATGCTACTTAATTTGTGTATTAATCCCAGTAGCTTTTTGGTGGAGTTCTTTGGGTCTTCTGAGTAGATTGTCATGTCATCTGTGAATAGTGAAAGTTTCACTTCTTCTTTACCTATTGTTATGCCTTTTATTTCTCATTCTTGTCTGAATGCTGTAGCTAATGACTTCAGAACTATATTGAATAGAAGTGGCAATAGGGCGCATCCTTTACTTGTACCAGGTTTGAGAATAAAAGAATTCAGTTGTTCCCCATTTACAATTATGCTAGCTGTTGGATTGTTGTAGATGGCTTTTATCACGTTGAGGTAAAGTCCCTCTATTCCAATTTTCTGTAGGACTTTGAACATGAATGAGTGTTGCACTTTGTCAAAGGCCTTTTCGGCATCAATTGAGATGATCATGTGATTTTACGTCTTGGATTTATTGATATAGTGTATTGCATTTATATATTTGCGTATATTGAACCAATTTTGCATTCCTGGAATGAATCCTACCTGGTCATGGTGTATTATCTTCTTGATGATTTGTTGTATTCTAGTGGCTAGGATTTTAGTGAGAAAATTTGCATCTGTATTCATGAGAGAAATTGGTCTGTAGTTTTCTTTTTCAGTTACTTCTCTTTCTGGTTTTGGTATCAGTGTAATATTTACCTCTCAGAATTATTTTGGAACTATTGTTTCCTTTTCAATTTCATTGAAGAGTTTGAGGAGTATTGAGGTTGTGTCTTCTTTAAATTTCTTGTAGAATTCAGTCGTGCATCCATCAGGTCCCGGACTTTTCTTTGTCGGTTGGCTTTTTATTAAATTTTGTATTCCATTGGCTGTTATTGAGTGATTGAGAATTCTAATATCTTCTTGATTCACTTTTGGTAATTTGGACTTTTCTAGGAATCTGTCCATTTCATCTGTGACTTCAATTCTGTGAGAGTAAAGATTCTCAAAGAAACTATTTATGATCCTGTTTATCTCTGCTGGGTCTGTAGTAATTTCACCCTTTTCATTCCTTATTGCTTGAATTTGATTCCTTTCTTTCCTCTTTTTGATGAGGTTAGCCAGGGGCATATCAATCTTATTGAATCTTTCAAAGAACCAGCTTTGGATTCATTAATTCTTTTTCTCAACTGAATTGATTTCTGCTCTGATCTTTATAATTTCCTCCCACCTTTGGGCTTTGGATTTCATTTGTTCTTCAGTTTCTAGTCATTTTAAGTTTGTTTGTTTTTCCCATTTTATTTTCTTAATATGTGAGTTCAGAGCTATAAATTTCCCTCTGAGAACTGCTTTCATTTCATCCCACAAATTCCGGTATGTTGTGTTTGAACTTTCATTAATTGTAGATATTGTTTAATTTCTTGTTCAATTTCACTTGTCACCCATTGGTTGTTGAGAAGAGTGCTGTTTAATTTCCATGTAGTCCTGAAATTTATATGGTTTTTTTCTTCATTTATTTCCAATTTGATTGCACTGTAGTCAGATAATATGCATGGGATAATTTCTGTTTTCTTGTATCTACTTATGCATGATCTATGGACTAATATGTGATCTATTTTAGAAAATGTCTCATGTGCAGCTGAGAAGAATGTGTATTTTGAAGTTGCTGGGTGGAACACTCTGTGTAAGTCCATTAAGTTCAGTTGTTTCACGTTCTGATTCAGTTTTGTTATTTTGCTAATTTTTTGTCTGCTTGACCTATGTTTTTCAGATAAGGGAGTGTTGAGGTCTCCTGTTAAGATTGTGGTATTGGATATGAGATTTTTCATATCCATTAAGGTTTGTTTTATATAACTTGCTGCTCCTATTTTGGGTACATACATATTTATGAGTGTTACCAGTATGTAGTGGCCTTCTCTATTTCGTTGGATCAATCTTGGTTTGAAGTTTAGACTGTCTGCAAACAGGATTGCTACCCCTGTGTTTTTTTCTTTTGTTTTGTTTTTGAGGTGCTGGGGCATGTAGTATTGTTTTCCAACCTTTAACTTTAAGCCTGTGAGTTTCTTTATGAGTTAAGTGTGTTTCTTGTATGCAACATATTGTTGGGCTCTGTTTCCTTACCCACTCTGCAAATCTACTTCTTTTAATTCGAGAATTGAGTCCATTTACATTGAGGTTTATAATTGAAATGTATTGATTTATGGTTGACATGACTTTTATTTGCTACTGTTTACCACTTTTTCGTCCTATGTTTAGTTGGTTACTCTATTTGGTGGGATCTTTCTGTTCTCATTTGTTGAATTCGAGTCATTTTGGTCCCTCTCTAAAATATTTGTTTGAATATTGTGTAGCATTGGCTTTGATGTCATGAAATTCTTTGGTTGCTCCTTAGCATGGAAACATTTCACTTCTCCCTCATATTTGAAGGAGAGTTTTGCCGGGTGTAGTAGTCTGGGCTGAAATTTGTTTTCATGGAGGTCTTGAAGCACTCTGTTCCATGCTCTTTTGGACTTCATGGTTTGTAAAGAGAAATCTGCTGTTATTCTGATGGGTTTTCCTTTAAATGTGATCTGTTTCTTTTCTCTAGCAGCTTTTAGAATATTATTCTTCAGCTGGATTTCTGGTATCTTGACTATTATATGTCTTGGCATGTTTTTAGTTGGGTTGATGGTATTTGGAGTTCTGTAGGCTTCAGTTACCTGAATGTCTGTCTGTTTTCTCATATTTGGGAAGTTTTCTGCTATTACTTCTGCCATATTCTTTTTATATCATTTGTATTGACTCCTTCTTTCTCACTGATTCCTATTAATCTCACGTTGTTCACTTTTGCATCATGTTGCAGATGTTGAATTATTTTTACCTGCATTCTGGTTGTTTTTAAAAGATTCTTTCTTACTCTTTCACTGGTTGCAACTGTGTCTTCATGATCTGAGACTACCTTCACTTTCATTCATACGGCTCTTCCAACTTGTGATCAAGATTTTATTTTCTTGTATATCTCTTTGAAACTGTTTCATGTGATCTATTTCTTTCCTATATTGCTCCGTCAGGGACTCCATCATTTTTCTACTTTTCTCTAATTTTTTATTGAGTCTTCTTTAGTAGTATTGATGTTTCTCATTATAGTTATCCTTTCTTTGTCTAATTCAGAGATTATTTCTGTTCTGTTCTCCTCTATACCTTTCTGTAGCTGTTCTGCTAGTTGGGATGCTATTGATTTAGACATGTCTTTGTTAACTTCAGATATTATTTCTGCTCTGATTTCCTCTGTACATTTCTCTAGCCGTTTTTCCACTTCATGTATTTATTTTTTTACTTCAGATGTTATCTCTGATCTCAGTTGCTGTATAAGTTTCTGAGTTTGTCTGTCTACCTCAGATGCTACCGATTCAGAGGTTTCATCTGTATGATTCCCATTTTCTTCCATGGCATTGTCTTCTGTATTTGATTTGGGTGGGCTCGGGCCCTGAGATTGCATCTTACTCCTTTTTGTTATCATTTTGTATGGGAGCGATCTCTGCACTTTGGTGACATTATGCTGTTAGCGTCTATGGGCGTTTGGTCTGGATCCCCCAAGTTGGTTCCCCTCCAGAAGTGCTCAGCTGCATATCAGATCTCGGGCTGGTGGCTGCTGTGAAGCCCCATGGGTCTGGTCTGTGGGTGGAGGTGGAGCTCTGGAATTGAGGAGTCCTAGTAGGCTCGTGGACCAGATGGGTTGCCAGACGAGATGTGTAATGGGTTCAGTACTGTAGTTTGGGCAAGAGGGTTTGGAAAACAAACAAACAAACAAACAAACAAACAAACTAAAAAAAAACAACAAAAAAACCAGAAAGTGAGGAGGCAGGCCGAGGGCAAGTGTGCGGTCCTCAAGAGTATGTTTTATAACACTTTATGAAAGTTACATATTGGCCTAGAGATGTAGCCCAGAAACATTACACTTGCCTAGCATGTGTGAAGCCTTGGGTTAGATCCTGAACACTGACAAGGACAAAGTCTGTCTAAAGATTACCACCCTGATAATGTCACATAAGCACATGTGTGCATATGCATATTGTGTATACACCTCCCTGAAATGAAGATATAAAGTATTAAAATATATTTAAGGAACTGTGCTGGGGAAGGACAAAGCAGCTGCCCCAAGCTGGCAACAAGTGACTTGTGAGACCAACCTGGAGCCCTGTTATGCAGGTGAGCATCTCGCAGCAGGGCGCTTGCGAAGTTCGACTTCTTTTTAGAACCCAAAGCAGTGCCTAAGATTTCTTAGGCGCTTGTGCAGGTGTGAGGCAGAAGGAGTCAAGGAAGGAGAAGCTTTAGAGCTTTTATAAACAAATATCGAACTTGATTCTAGTGCTAGTGTAGGAAAGGGCTTTATTATTTGACTGTGGATCCATGTGTGGGTGTGGTGGCTATTGTGCAACAGCTACTACCTTCTGTCTTCCTTGTGGAGAGAAGTGATCTCTGGTAATAGAGATGGATTACGTGGCCCAGGTCTGACAGGAAAGCACTGGAAGGTTAGAAGGAATGTTTTTCTCTGTGATAAAATGAGACATGCAGGGGATTAATGGATCATATTTTTATTATCAGGAAACTTGTGATTGTAATTCCTACTTGGGTAGACTACTAAGCTGTTGGGTCATTTCAGTACTAACTCAAAATATCCATATGTTTCACAAATCTACAGGGCATGTTATAATAGACAAAAATAAATGAAAACAAATGTGTATTTTTGTCATAACTCCTTTTAATAATACTCATTACAGCTTGATTATCAAAAGGTCTAATTGTTTAAAATAAGGCACCTTAGTAAATGAAATGAAATAAATTCCTTACCACTTAATAAGTGTAATTGATAAAATTGATGTATTATTTAAAATTATGGAGTTCACATGTAAATGATCCTTAGTAATGATCAGTTTAGACAGAAAGTATGACTTGTTTATTTCAGTCAGCATTTAAAATGGGATTTGTAGGAAACACAGAGAATCGTCATTGTAACAACAATATCAAGTACCAAGAAGCCGTGAGTATGTTATATTCCATAGTACAAGGGTCGCCCCCACTTGAAATGGTCTCCCAATATTTGAAGTGTTGCATTCTTCACATGTTATCATTTATTTGAATAACTAAACTTCATATCCATGATTTTCACCTTGAAATCATAGAAGAGCATAACTACATATAATGTTTTTGTCCACCAGTCTTATTAAAAAGTCATGGAGATACAACTTTTGAATATCTGGCAATTTTCCAACAAAACACAGTTCACAGTCTCTAGAGGCTGCTGTAGCAATTATAGCTTTCTAGTGATGGAGCATCACATTCCATGAGCACAAAAATTGTCTGAGTAAATGAAACAATACAGAGTCTCAGTGACATTTGCTCAGTCAGCCTTCTTGTCTCTGACCCAGATACACAGTATGCACAACCTAAAGGAGGAGAAGTTTAATTTGGCTTCTGTTTTAAGGGTATTCATTCAATTCCTGGCCAACTCCTGTTAAGGCAGAGACATCATAGCAGAAGAGACTTACTGAGCAAAGCTACTTAGTAAATGGTAGTCATGGAAATGAAGTAGAGGGAAAGTGCCAGAAAGAAAGTGGTAAGGGGCTAAAAGTGGGCCTCAAAGCTGTGGCAAATATTCTGTTTTGAGTTCTTTCTCCACTCACACCTCAGGTTGACAGAGACTGCTCTTATATCTTCCATTTTATTACTGTTTTTCCTGTTTGTTTGAAGGAGAAGTGTTGAAAACTAAAGTGTCATCCTGTTACTAAATGCACTGTGTACTGAGTATCTTTTAACAATTGAATTCTATGATACTAATAAAAGCTATAGTGCATCATCAAATACCTTAAGGTTATATTTGTGGTGCATCGACTCACAAAAAGTCCCTTAGTGGATTAAAGTTCCTGCTTAGACAGCCGCAAGACCTGGGCTTGATCCTGACACGCTGTGCTGGCCCCACCCCCTGGAGTGCACTGAGATGGACTTCAAAGCAGGGCGTGGTGATGCGCGCCTGCAATCCCACTGCATGGGAGGCTGAAAAACAGGATCACTAAGTCTGATCTGTGTGAGTCTGCAGTGAGACCCTGTAGACTCTGTATTAAATACATTTTTTAAAAGTTTCTTAATCAGGACACTATAAGGAAATATGACCAAGAATTTAATTTACTTCCTGTGCTTTGCTATCTGCATCCATTTCATACATTATGTGTAAACACATAGTTGAAAAACTTTGTTTTCTTCTCAGTGGATAAAACAGAAGTGAGAACAGCACAGATTTTTTTTTCTGAGGAATGGTCCTTGTCTCAGACAGAGTCCATCTCTTAAGTGTATAGCAATCATTTTAGGTGTATATGACTAGCCATGTATAGCAGAAACCTGATGAGATTAAACTTGTTTCTTAGATACACACTACTACACTTTCTTGATAAATTGCAATTCGGAAATTCTGTCTGTAGTTCATTGCGTGTGTGATAGAGTAGTATCAACCTTGACATTGATTTAATCATTTTGGGTTACTGATGCACTGCCTTAAAACCCTCATCATTAGCAATGAGGTAAGGAGACCAGTAACTGATCTGACCTACCTAATCTACAAATCCTATTAACTTAGTTTCCTCAGATATAACTGGATATTTTTGGCAACATGATATTAGGAAATCAAGAATATGTCACAACTTATTTGTGGCGGAAAACTTTGCAGTAGTTTGCTGTTACATAATAACTCTTCACTCCATCTAAATTTGGAGCTCTCATTGCCATTAATTATCATTTCCTATGCATACATTCAAAATTCCATGAGTATGTTGGTGTTCTTAAACTCAAAGATGCCACATATTCTGGAAGCACTCTTTCTTATCTTTATCTTCTGGGAAATATCTTACACTTCAGCCGCATTTCATAATATAAGAATCCATCTTGGTCATATCAGTGGATTCAGTGGAAGATGCAGCCAGATATCTCAGTCAATAATATTAACACTACACCTTTATTGTGCAGTTGCTATTATATTAACATATTGATACACAATATTGGTTTAAAGGGACCAGGCAAACTTTGAGCAAAGAGAGATCTTCTCTTGCTACTAAAGGTTTTTTTTTTTTTTTTAATTTAGATATATAAACTGGTCTGCAGAAAGAAGAATATGTAATTTAAATATGAATGTTTTGAATTTGAATCCAATAAATTAATAATAGGTCTTAGTAGGTTTAGTAGATTTTATCTACTAAGCCCTTTCTTTCTTGGAGAAGAGTTTATACTTTGCCTATGTTCTCTACCAAAATATTATTTAATTTAGAAGTATGTCATAGTATTTATGCTATTTAAATTGCTCAGATAAGGTTTTAATATTCTCCTTGAGGACATGGGTAAATCTAATCCTGAGCTTGAAGGAGCAAAGGTAGGGCACAGAACAAGGACTTTCAGATGGCATGCACCTAAGACTGGAGGGGCAGAGGCCCACCCACATGGTTTCAGAATGTATTTTGTTGTTTGAAACCACATAAAAATCAGATATTTGTAAATTTCTTTAGCGGGCTAAATTGTTCCTTGTTTTTTTTTTTTTTTTTTTTTTTTCATTCATTGGGTTAAACAGCTTCTAACTTTGTTTTTTTTAAAAAAATTTATTTATTTTTTTTCTTGTTTCAGAACCTTTATTTGTTTATTCATTCATTTTTATGGCTGGCTCAGCCTGCCCTGGGGGCAGGGCTGGCGCAGCATGTGGTGCCGGGGATCGAACGGAGGTCCCTGAAGCCGCCCAAACTTTCCCAAGCAGGGGCTTTAGACCACTGAGGCATCCCGCTGGGACCCAACAGCTTCTAACTTTGGTTTTCTCGTTTTGTCTGAACCTAACATCATTGGAGTTTAAAGGACAACTTATTATCAAGCAATCATATGCCCACTGGGATTTTAGTAAGAAGAGACATGGTAAGAAAAATCAAAATCAAAACAAACTAAGCAAAATTTAAATAGTATAAATACGAAAGACATATATTTACAATAAATAATATTTTGGTAGTGAATATAGGCAAAACCATCACCATTCCACTCATGGCTAATAACAAAAATAGACCACGAAAATAAGTTTTTCTTGAAGATTTAATTTACTTTGTAAAAGTCTTTCTAGTCACCTTGGCTTTGGTATTTATACTACTAAGTTATAAGAAATTTAAACTGAAGTAAAAGCCTTTGAAGTGTATTTATTTACCGGGTTTCATCTCCAAAAAACAATGTAGTATGTACCGCCAAATAAGTGTTCAGTGGTTTGATGGATGGATGGATGGATGGATGGATGGGTGGATGGATGGATGGATGATCAAAGGTATAGATACATTCTGTGGCTTATTGGCTGCTTCAAAAAAAGAAACATTATACCCATTTTTCACCTGATCTTTTAGCCACATTAAAACACTCCACAAAGAAGTGTGTTTTCTAGTTGCTTTCTAGTTATTTGATAATCTTTGTTTCTTTATTTCTCTTTCTTTCTTTCTTTCTTTCTTTCTTTCTTTCTTTCTTTCTTTCTTTCTTTCTTTCAGAAACCCTTTTGTTTACCCTATTCTCTTTGATGACTTTTCTGTATCTGTCAACTCTTACAGTGTATGGCTTTCCTTTTGGGAAACCCTTCCTGACTCCAAATTTAGGAGAAGCAATACTCTCTCTGATAAGACTGAGTAGCTTCTCTACTACACATAGGATTAATATATTTTTCTCATTGTTTAAAAATTTTTGGGTGGTTTTGCTTATTGTGTTTGGTGGATTTTTTGGTTCTATTTTTTTAACATAAGGCTAGCTACTCCATATTCACAATTTCCAGCAATAAGTTCAGCACACACACACACACACACACACCCACACCCCCCCCACACACACACACAGAAAATCATCAATGGGGCTGGGAAGACAGCTCAGGGGCACAAGTGTCTGCCTGGAAAGCACAAGGTCCAGAGTTTCATCCCCGGTTCTAAAAAAATAAAGAAAAATCAACAGCTAAAAACAAAGAAAGATAGTACCTTATTATTTTTCAAAGGAAAAAGGACACAGCTATTAAAAAGTTATTTTTTCGTGGAGTAAGTCCCCCAAAATGTTTTCCAATCCTCACTTGTCTTTCCTTACCAAGAATAATGCCTACATCTCTACTGAAAAGCTCTTGCCTCTCAGCTCTCCTGATACCTTCTTGAGCATATACTTTCCTTTATTTTTTCTTCTTAGATATAATATCTTCTAATGAATTTCTATGTAAGTAGTGATGTTCAGTCTTACTCTGATTATAGAAATTTATGTTGTCAAGAGCTATGACAACAATTCAGAAACTAAGAAGAAACACAAAAATTTCACAGAAAATTTATTGAGTCTTTTTGAGGAATCTAATAAGAAAAATGGGCTTATTTTTATCATTGTTCTTTTCAAGGGTTTTATTTTTATATTAAAACTATTGATCTTGCAATGGAGTGAAGAAAAGAGCTGATTCTTCACTAAGAATGGTTGGAGAACCATTCTTTCTGTCAATATATTAAAAAATACTTATTCATTTGTCTAGTACATGCACTTTGAATTGGAGTGGAGTCTGGACACAAATAGTATTTGAGGCCTTTCAACATGCATTTTTCTGAAAATAGACTCACTGCTCCTTTTTCTGCTTCTTGACTTCTCTGATCCTAGTAAATGGTTTGAAATAACAGCTGGCCCAGATATTTTGTGGTAGGAATAGCTGAGGCCCCAAAACCAAAATCCTCACCTGAGGCATACTGAGCCTGGCAGAAGAACAGGCTAGAGAAACATAAAGGATTAGTACATCTTTAAAAATGGGGATCTTGGCCAGCCAGATAGCTCAGTGAATTAAAGCTCCTGGTTAGATGAACGAAAGGACTAGGGTTCAATTCCAGGGTGCAAGCCCCCTGGGGGTGCTGAGACTGTGACTGAGACTGGGCATGGTGGCTCAGGCCTACAATTCCAGTGATTGGGAGGCTGAAAACAGTAGGATCACCCTGAGTCTGATCAATCTACGTAGTGAGTCCCTGTAAAACCTGTACTAAATACATAAAAATAGCAATTACAACTAGAGATCTTTTCTCCTGCATCCATTACAAAATACGAATTTAATTTGGAGGAAAATGAAGATGTGAAATATATTTATACACATTGATCTATCTTTTATAGATTTGAACTTTTAACTTTTATGAGATCATAGCAGATATACTTAGAAGGGGAAGATGCTGAGGCAGGATAATGCTGGACAGTAAGAAGAAAACATCAATACTGATTATGAGTACCGACTATCTTGTATGCTTTTTTTTTTTTTTTGCATCTTAATTTACAGAGATTTCAAATGACTACAAATATCCAAGTATTAACTAGAATAAATTTTTTGATAAAGAGCTTCTTTCACATATTTTTATTATTGGCACAGGACAATTGATCATATCTAGTAATTTTGTAATAGCAATGACAAGAACTGCAGATATTATTATGGGTTTAAAACAAAAAACAAATATACATCCTGTCTTCAATATGTTTTTATACATAAAATTTTTATACATAAATTTTTCTGGAACATACATATTTAATGCCATTTCATCCTGTTTTGTAAATAGGTTCTAGTTGTCTTTTATCCTCTTCTTTGATTTTCTGTGGCTCCTACAGACTTTATCTCCTCAATATTTTTACTATTCAGGAACTATTTTCCACTATTCCAAACAACTTTATATTAAAAATAACATAGTGAAGTTTCATCTAGTATCTGTAGCATCTCTTTTTTTTAAACTCATATTTCCCTTAAGTTCAAATATTGAGTTAGATCTGTTGACTGTGATAA
This sequence comes from Myocastor coypus, assembly GCA_004027025.1. NCBI lineage: Eukaryota > Metazoa > Chordata > Mammalia > Rodentia > Myocastoridae > Myocastor > Myocastor coypus. Next base: position 11,250 of record PVJA010006424.1, read on the forward strand.
GCTGATCATTTTGTGAGATCATCTACTATTCCCTACATTTGCTGTCTGAAAGCCCTCTTTCTATACAAACCTACTTACATCCACCATTTAATTTCGTTCACTATTCAATTTACTCTTCAATCATCTTCAGCCTACGTGCTCTCCTTGCTGCCAACCTAAATTTTCAAGTACCTAAAGAACACCTTTGCTTACTTGCACCCAAGGTCCTGTATCTGTTTTTCATGACTATCAACTTATGTGGACTGGAGAAATAGCTCAGTAGAATAAGTGATTGTCTAGCAAGTGTGAGGTCCTGAATTGAATCCCAGATACTACAAAACAAACAAATTATGTGAGGCTGGGTAATGCATAAAGAAAAGGTGTTTATTTGGCTCATAGTTCTAGAGGTTGAAAAGCCAACATGAAGCTGCCCCATGCATTTGGACTGTGGTGGGACTTTGGGGCCAGAGTATCACCACAAGAGCATGTATAAGACAGATGAAAAAGTTGTACAGGACCCCAGGGTGCAGATAGAAGGAACCTAATCTTGCTGTTTTATAACAACACTTCCTCTGAGTTCTAACTCATAGTTTCCCAAGAACAACAATAATTTCTTCCAAGGTACCACTCCCAATGCCCTAAGCCTCATTTTTGTGTTTTTTTTTTTTTTAACCAGATTCCACCTTCCAACACTGTCACACTGCAAGCCATACCTGAGCCTCTGTGGGAGCTTCCCAGATGTACCTAAACCACAACAGTTCCTGCATACCATGCACTGGAAATGAAATGGATGCTTTCTATTTGCGCTTCTTCTCCTTCCTGATGAGGCATTTACTTTTTGAATAGTCATTACTTTTCCTACCAGTGCCAGCTCTCAGAAAAAATAAAAACTTCGCCTTCTTCATTCTCCATAAACCCGATTGGCCAGCAAGTCTTCCTGATTATACCATAACTGTTGTTGTTTGTCTGCTTTTAAAAATCTTGTTCTATGTTTTCATCCTTGTATTTCTTTTGGCTTGTAGTTCTGTTCCAGCTTTCAACATCTTCCTACTTAATTTCATTCCTCATTCTTCTAAGAAGATTTTTTTTCCTAAATTGCATGTTGATTCATACTCATCGTTTCTCTTAGAGATCTAATATTCTACTATGTGTAGAAAAAAAACACAAGCTCTTAATGATGGAATTCAAGTTTTCAAGATACATGGTTTAATATAAACAGAAATGACAGAGAATTCACTGTGCTCCTTATATCTTGGACTTGCCATTTCACACATCTCTATCTTCTGAAATACTTTTTTCGTACTTCACATGTTCATTATTCTACTAAACCTTGCAGGTTTGCCTGAAATGACTTCCTTTCCTGTGCTCATGAGGTTCATTCCTGAGAAATCCTGTGTTCATGGGTTTGAATCTTGACTTTGCTTTGTCTTCATTATGAGACAAAGAGACATTTATTTTATTTTTCATTTTTTTCTGATTTTTTATCTTTTATTACTTTTAATAAGAAATAACGGTGTGACAGTTTCAAAACACATTAGTAGTACATTCCCTATAATTGATACAATGCATATAGCTGTCCTCATAGTAGTTATACAGAGTGCAGGGTGTAGGCATGATAATTTTTCTAATCGTTGTTGGTACAAAAATTTTCTTCTCATTGAACTAAGAGCAAGTAGTGGTATACATAGTTCAATGTTACATAATTGCAGTGGGTTATTGGCAAAACTGACAATGTTGGAACCTGTTGGTTTGAGCTTTTTATAGCTCAGCATACAAGTTTAGCTTTATGTTTTTATGTGTTGTGGTTAAACTTTTCTGCTGCGTGGTTAAGGGCAAGTTTAAGCAACACCTGTATAACAAAGCATATAACTTTTGTATCTCCCAATGTGGGTCAAATCCCCTCAGGATTAACTTTGAAACCATACATTGCTTTATAGAACTGTTGTCAGTGTAGATTATCTGGATGAGTCACAGCCATTGCTTGCCAGTTTGCTCTCTGTGAAAGCGTGAAAGAATATTTTCTCTCTAGGTGACTCTCCTTGGGCACACTATACCTCCTCAGTCCCTTTTTTCTGTAGCCCCATAATCTCTCTGAACAGGAAATTTTGGAAACCACTGAGTTATAGTGTGTTTTACTATAGGTTCTCTTATATCCTGAGTCCTCACTGACTTTGAAGGATTAGAGCTAAAATATTGGCTATCCTTGTAGCCCTTCTTTTTCTCTAATTTTTTGGTCTATAAATTTATATTTTAGCCCTCTAGAAAAATTTAGTGAACATAGGTACTTGAGCTTAACATCACTGTCTTTCTGAGTATCAAACATCTTAGATTTAACTTGGAATTGGTATCCTCTATCAATCATTGATATTCTAATAAATTTCTATAGAATGTGATAAAAGCACTTACACTTTTTTACACAGAAATTTAGAACTCTAAGCATACAAAAAATTGTAGCCTGTCAATCCTATGGCATTTTTCCTAATGCCATTTAATACTTTTTTGTTTTCTTGTAAACCAATCATTTACTTGAGAGTATAACAGTAACTGAAGTAACATTAGGAACGTCACACATCTAAAAGACCAAAATGACAGGCACTCCAAGCATAGTTTAAAACAGAGACATTTAACTTACATAGTCAACAGTATGTGTTCACAATTTAATAGTATGGTTGGATCTGTCTCCACCTGCCATTTTTTTTTTTCAAAGGAAGCATTTGCTGAGACTTGTGGAGTTAAATTCCCTGTATATATCTCAGTTCCCACAGGTTTCCATAGGAACTTCATGTTTAGTTATGGCCCGATTTGGTTTCAGTTTTGCAAAAGTTAGCAGTTTTTCATATTTTAGCACTGTCTCCAAAATGCTAGGTCAATCATAAAGAAATTCTTTTGTATGGGTCATCTTACATTAAATTTTTGAGTGAAAATGTGTAAATCAGGAACTTTGGACCTATAAGACAAGGTTTCTCTTTCATTCCAAGTTATTTCTCAGAAGGGAGAGAGGTACAGTTATAAAATCTGTAGAGGAGTATTTATAGATAGTATTGAAGTTCTCACAGTTTCTCAGAATCTAGGTCTTTTCAAGTTCCTTTTTAATAAACAAAAACCACAAAACATTGTTTAATGAACATTTGCTACTCTGAAATTATTTAATCAATGCTAGCTTCAGGTTTTGAATAAAACAATCTATGAACTTCCATGTTTTAAACTTTCACTTTTATAACTAACTGAAGAGAGATATTATGTACATATGGTTTCAATTTTATATGTAGCAGAAAAATAAGATATATCATAATGCTAATAATTCACTGTTTGGTTTATGATCTTTTGCCCAAATTTATTTTTACTTTTCCAACCCTTGTGTTTACATGAAGATGCCCAATAGTTACAAGTGGTATTCTAGTTCATCTGTTGACTCTCTTTCAGGTACAGTGGGTAAGTTTTGTATTTTTTCTTATATTTCTTAAACAACTGAAACAGCTTATGGGAAAGCTTCACTAGTGCTTTTGAAAAGTACCAGAACAAATGCATACTGTAATTTCATGCAGCAACAAATAAGAATGCTAGGCAAAGCTGATTTTTTTTTCAAAGCTGATTTTTAAAAAAGAGAATAATAAAAATTACATTAGAGATAATACAGAACTTCACTAAACAAAATGATAGGAATTCAACAATGGTTGTTATGTGGCCTATTGTTGTCTTCAGGCTAGTTGTTCAGATTACTAGGAATAACCATGCAAAATGTGTCCAAAATTAAGGAAGAAGAAAAAATAATTAAGCATTAACTGTTCCTTTCAATAGACTAGCTGAAATTAGCAGTACAATTATACAAGCTAACCTGTGTATATCTATACATATATATTTTTCCCTTCTTTCTTTCTCTCTTTCTTTCTTTCTTTCTTTCTTTCTTTCTTTCTTTCTTTCTTTCTTTCTTTCTTCCTTCCTTTCCCTCATCCCAGTTAAAAATCCAAAAGGCCCAATAGATACTACAAGAGGGCAATTAAATCTATACAAAATTCAAGGAAAAGATTCACCTCCACGTTTGGAAGAATAAAGGAACAGCAAAGGTCTCATACTTGTGTGAGTTCATATCACATGGATTCAAACTCTTTCTCGAATGCTTACCGTCATTTTAATTTAATAGAAGAAAAGAACATTTTGATGTACATTTATATGCAACCTAATAGACACACATCATTACATCTCAGTAGCAATAAAATCTCCTCTGTGATGTTGTGACGTTTTAATACCTTTGCATGAGAAGCAAAAACAGAGTCAGCTCCAAGTTGTAACGTATCAGTTTTACACTTTGAGTTTTCCTCTTTTGATGAAATCCCTTTCATAACCTGACTAATGTAAGGCAGTGCTGTCTCTCATTACCACCTTTGATCATCTTTTCAGCAGAGCAAGGCTAATGTCATCATCAGCATTAATGCCTGGAAGGGCTTCCCACTGGTTTTCTTAGATAATCACAATATTTTTTTTTCATTTTATGAAAGCAGAAAAGCAACTTCCACTATTTTCTTATATTGAGTACTTGAGAATGAGGCAAAATGTAGTACTAAAATAAGTACCCTGGAAAAAGAAGCATATTTAAACATATTTTAGAATTAAATTTTCTCCCAGTAGTATTGTCCAATGTGTTTTATGCAAGTGCCTCTTATCTGTAAGTGAAAAGCTACACCAGGTTAATGGTATATCTAGACTGCCAATTACATTTTTGAACCTCAGTATAGAGAGTCAAGTGTGGTCACTAGCAGAAGCCTAGCCTGCAACCATAAACTTTTGGTTTTAGCATTTAGCCTTCTGTCCTATGATTTTCTGTCATAATTCCATTCCAATTATACTACAGAGAATACATTACATTTTTATTAGTACTAATGCTTTTGGTTTGTTTTTTATAAAGATTTTTTAAAAATTTGACAAGGATGCCAGGTATGACAGTGCACACCTATAATCCCAGCATTCAAAAGCCTGAGGCAGGGGATCTCCACAAGTTTAAGGCCGGCCTGGGCTACATAGTGTGTTCAAGGCCAGTCTGAACTAGATTGCAAGACCTTCTCTAAACAAAACAAAAGACAATTTTTAAAGCATGATAAATGTATGAAATCATTTCACAGATGTAAATCATATTTGCTACTTTGATATCAATATGAAAGGACATTTATCTTTATCTAAACTATACAGTATTATAGTGAATCTGAATAATTCATTGGCTATTGAAAAAACAGCTTGAGGACTGGCCAGATATCTCAGTGGCCTGCTACAACAGAGAGCAGCGGACAGTGTTGCTTCCGGGGCACACTGAGACTGTGATTGCAACTGGGCGTCGTGGTGTGTATGTGTAATTCCATTGCTTGGGAGGCTAAAAACAGGAAGATCACTAAGAGCCTGATCTGCATAGTATCCTCCCTATAGACCCTGTCCTAAATTCATTTAAGAAAAATGAAAGAAAGAAAGATCAGCTTGTTTACTTCCAAGACTGTTACAGATGTCACATTATCTTTCAGTCATAAGAGACTTAACTGTAGCTTTGATTTTTCCTTCCTCACCATTATCAAATAAAGTCAGTATGAATGATTTTTGCTACTCTGATGCGATGCTTAAGTGAGTATGGAAGGAAATGAAAATGGATGGGGCCTGAAATAGAGCTGTAACCGAGGTCACAGAGAGTAGAAATGTGAAACTGCCTGCTCAAGCTTCTCTGTGTTCTTTTACTGTTCAATCAAATGAGGCAGATCATTTCTTATTTGGGGTTATGTTTGCAATTCTGTAGCTTGCAGGAGAAACAGTCATTTATGTTTACTGGTGCTTCTAAATTTCATTTCATCCAATAGCTCAACAAAAAGCCCATACATTGGTGCACTGCACTGTATATAACAGCTTGTGCATAGACAGGCATCATGGCTTTTATTTTTAAAGAGCTTCACATGTACAGTCCATCTTAATTTAAGAAGCAAAATGAAAGAGAGGCACATAATAACTGTTCAAAGGAAGCAGTAGGCCAAAGACCAAATGGGGAAAACACGTTTTTTTCTACCACATATTCTATAAATCCCCTCCTGTCTTCCCAATTCAGACCTAGGTCTCTCTGTGCTTGATAATCATTTCATAGACAAATAATGTGCTATATGTCTAAATTTATAATTTTAAATATATATTTCCTATTTATTTAATTTATATAAGGATATATTCCAAATAGACAACTCTAACACATAAAAGTGAGTGGAGAGTGAATGTGGATTTTGGCTTATAGTCTGAGATACAAGATATTTTTTTTTTCTTTTTGAGACAGGGTCTCACTGTGCAGTTCAGGCTGGCTTTGAGCTCACTTTTGTAGCCCAGGCTGGTCTCGAACTCGCAGCGATCCTCCTGCCTCAGCCTCCCGCCTCAGCCTCCCAAGTGCTGGGATTACAGGCGTGAGCCACCATGCCCGGCTGAGATATGAGATTTAATAGCTTTTGTTGGACTGATGAAAAACTTTGGGCCTTGCAAGGAATTTCAGAATTGTGCCTTGGTGACAAGAGAGGGAAGGTGTATTTTTGCTTCTCTGGTATTGGCACTAACTGAGTATTGAGAGAAATGGGAGAGAGAAAAAAGAACAAGGAGAGAGGTGTGCACGGATTAGTACCTCAGATTGTCACTTCAGCTAAGTTTCCTTTCAGCAGAGGGCTGCAGAGTTGTAAAGATTTTTCATCTAGGTCTTTTCCTCAGAGCTCTAACAAGGTGGATGTGGCTTTGTATCACAGATCTGGGAGTGGTGAAGTGTTAAGTAGGCTCCTTGTTAGGAGGTGTGGCCCATTCCACCTTGAAATCATTAGTCCTCCAAGCACAGAGACTCTTCTGATAGCCCTCATCCTGTGGCTTCTTTACAGATTAATCAAATTCCCTCAAATCATTACTACCTGGGAGGAGCAGAGGCATGCAAGCAGATGAGACTAGGAGCTCCGGAGTCCTAGAAGAGTACCTAATGGCAGCAGCTGCTCCACCACAAATTGCGTCCTCTGTCCAGGCCTCAGTGCTGCCATTAGGCAAATAGCCTTGGAGCTTTGCCAAACCCTTGTGCTTTTCTGGCTCTTGCTGCTGCCCAGCAGTGCCTATCCCTGAGCCAGGAGCTCCCTGTGACTGCTTCTCTTTCAGCATAGCCTTCTTGTGTGTGTGCTGTGGGTGCATCTCTGTCTTAGTACACCTGAGGACATGGGGTTCTAGACTGGCTTCTTTTGTAGTACGCATAACTTTCATTATATAAGCTTGGGATGCATCATCTATAATTCTTCTGCCTTCTACAGCTTCAATTCCATTAGTATCTCCAGGGAGGCAGGCAATGCAGTAGTAGTCCTTCTTGAGGCTTTAGTGACCCAAAACTTCAGTAGGTTCAGGACCTGGAAGGAATTAGGAGGAATCATGCAGGTAGTAGAGAGCATCAATTACTCTGTATGTGACCTCTTTAGATATTTCTGAATTGTCCTAGACCAAACAATCTGTACTTTAGTATGACCAGAGGCATTGCTTAGTCAGCTCTCATTAGATCTCACCAGTTTCCTCAGGATAGATCATCTACATTCAGAATTATAAATTCAGAGCCTGCTTGTGTTTCACATTCTCTCTCTCTCTGTCTCTCTGTCTCTGTCTCTCTCTATCTGTGTCTTACTGTCTCTGTCTTTCTCTGTGTTTTTGTCTCTCTGACTGCCTTTGTGTCTTTGTCTCTCTCTCTCTCTCTCTCTGTGTGTGTGTGTGTATCTGTCTGTCTGTCTCTCCTCACTCTGTCCTCAATCAACTGAGTAAAATTGCTTCTCTTATTTTATTCTTTCTCAACAAATGTATGAGTAATTGAAATGGAATAGCAATAAATTTCCTTTTTTGTCTGTGTTTTCCTGTTTCATCTAGTTTTCTCTAGTATAAATAGGTTTTAATATCACTTTAACATTCATTCAGAATTTTCTTAAATTTCAAAATTTTTTGAGAGGAAAATCAAATGGTCTAATTGACAGAACAAGATAAATCTTAGTGTTACATACTCCAGATTTGCAATTTAAATTGATAACAGTTCTTTTTACACAAGTTTTCAGGGCTGCTGTTTTGTGCTAGAGTTTTATCCCCAAGCTGAACACGTGAAATGAAACAAACAAAGAGGTCCAAAGCAAAGCAAACCAAACAGTAGAAGCTCACATGGGACAGATAGGAGTCTTTGATAATTACTCTTCTCTAATTACATATAGGAGAGGGTGTCTGAATTAAACTTTTCTAATTCAGTAACAGCATGATTAGTGTACAGGTTGTTATTTGCTCATTATGTTAGAGATATTTGTGAAAATTTTCATTTACCTTGCATATTTCCAAGTCTGCTTTGTGATCAATTTTGTACCCTCTGAAGCTACTACCTCAGCCCTGCCTGACTGTTCTATGCTGTGATGACCCTGGGCCACCCTGCTGTCTCACTTGGACCTGTGGAGTAGCCATTCAATTATTCTTTTGTCTCTGACTTTACCTTATTCCAACCATTGCACAACAGAGTAGCCAGAGGTGTGAAGCAAGATGCAAATCAGAGCACATCACCCACTTAGTTAAAAGCTTTGGTGATTTAACAGAGACTTTGTCAGCAGACTATAATCTGTTGTATGCTCAGATGCTCCTAGATTATGTCCACAATGCAGAAACGTGGGTCCTTCTTGAGTATAGATTGGGAATTTTTAGCTGCACTGTGAAATCTCTAGTACAACCAACAATTTGCATTTATGCTTGGGCGAAATCTTCAGGAAACTCTTATGCCTGGCAAAAAATCAGAATCACTCAAGACAGTTAAAAAAAAAAAGACATTAAATATGATTGCCTCACTTATCCTTCTACCATTATGGGCTGTCTGCTCAAGCCCTCTCAGTTACATATATTTCCCTTTTTCTTTTGTGCCTTCTTGCTTTTCCACATGCTGTCCCTTCAATCTTGAATGTTCTTTCTTAACTTTTCAACTGCCTAACTCTAATCTACTATAGAAAAAGTGACAGGGACAATTCTTCATATTGAGAATTCATCTGTGAAGTCTTCCAGACTTTTGCTGTCCACAGCGAGCCATTCTGCTCCTTCAGGCACTTATGCCACACTTAACAAATACATGAGCACCGGAAGAAAGTTCATGGGAAAACCAACGTGCTGCGGTTGCTCTTGTGGCCAAGGACAGTGTGTAAACTGAGGCTTCTGACTGACAGTGAGGGAAGTAAGTGGACTTTCTTGGTTTTCTATATTAATGCTCACTGAAATGGCTGTCCTGTAAAAGAAATTCTGTAGGTTTCTTAGTAATGTGTGTAATAGGAGATACGATGGGCAACCTGACATTTCTTACAACCTAACTACTTAAGTCAGTTCAAATTGAAGAAAATACCACTAAGTGTATCCATTCCAAGGATGCTACCAAAAATTGATGTCACATTCTTCCTCCAGTACTTGCTACATGCTGTTGGAAATAGCCCATCTCCTGCCCCTTGTCCTCCGAGTCTGCTTTCTGGTCAATGTAGCTAATAAGTGTAATGAGACAAGAGGTAAAGGATGAGGTACCAGTCATGACATGTTAGGAAGTAAACTGCGGTCACTGAGACTCTATCCTGCGAAGAAGGTGAAAGGCTGGGTACTCCACTGCCAGATCAAGTGAGGGAGGCTTGATTAAAAGAATGATTCACATTCCTTTGCTCTAATATGGGAAACTGGTATACACTTGCTCAGTTGGAACACACATGTGTGGAATTGGCTCTTGTCTTTTTGCTTTTGAAAGCAGAGAACAGTTTGAATATTAGGGAGGAAGATAAAGGATAATGTCATTGATGTGAAGTCATCTGGTCTCCTCCCTGCTGTGGTAAGGATGTGTACTATGTTCTGTGTCACACGCACTGTAGAAACCAGCTGATTTGGAGCTGTTCTTGTAGGAACCGATGCAGGAGAGCTGATGGTGAAGGAAGGCAGTTGTCCATAGGGCAGATGACTGGTGTGGAGGAAGCTGAAATGATCATAATGGAAGATGATGACCTTGAGCCTCCACTTCCAAGCACTTATCAGGAGAAGAGCCCTGGAGTGGGGGTAGGGGTGGTCTGAGACTGAACACCCTCAGTCGAGAGGCACATCTGGAAGCAGAAGCTCCTGTCAGTGTTGGTCAGAAAAGCAGGAGCAGCTCAGGGAAAACAGCAAAACGGCAGCCAGACACAGGTGACACATTAATGTTCACCATTTTCCTCTTTTCCTCTGTATTCTCATTATTAGAGTAGATATTTCCTCAAAGAGAGAAGAAAGGGAAGCAATGCAGAGGAAGATGCATCCTCTCTCCAGTGAAAGTTGCTAAAGGCATAATTATAGCCAACCTAAAGAAAGAGGAAAGCTTTAAACAGAATCTCATTGTGGGATTTTACACGGAGTTAGACTGAGTGTAAATTGTCATCAATGCCCAGAAAGCTACACAAAATTTCTCAAGTGGCCATTTAACAGATTTTCCCTCTAGTGGGGAGAGGAAATGCCACAGAGCACGTCAAAACACAGTGAATGACAGAAGGCGATGACTAAAGAAAAATAAGTTGGTTAATATTTTTGTATCCTCAAGCCAGGCGTGGTGCCGCACACCTGTAATCCCAGCATTTGGGAGGCTGAGGCAGGAGGATCGTTGTGAGTTTGAGACCAACCTGGGCTACAAAAGTGAGCTCAAGGCCAGCCTGAACTGCACAGCAAGACCCTGTCTAAAAAAAAAAAAAAAAAAAAAAAAAAAATTTGTACCCTCAAGTTGTCTTCCTTACAAAATGCAGCTGACTTGAATTAAAATTAAAATAATAATAATAATAAGTGCATTTTACCAGAAGGTAGCTAGTTATATCAAACAACATTGTTGCAGTTTTTGAAAGTGTTTCTTCCCAAGGTTTAGAAATACTCAGATCTAAAGATGAGTCAAGAAGCCTCAGGACAAGAAACTTATAAAGAAGTAAAGAAACATATTTTGTACAAATGTCTACTGATATAAAAACGTCAATCAGAGTGGAGTGAGGTTTATATTGAACTTAGAAAAGGAGAATAAAAGAACTTGCATCAGTTTTTACTTGGTCTTCCACACCCAGGAATGAGCGGGCCTTGAATGACAGGACAAGAGCATCACACTGAAGAAGAGGCGTTACTTGGTTTGGAGACCACACAAATTGCTACTCGTTCAGCCTTCCAGCAGCAAGACCATTTCTTGACTACAATTTGTTCCTAATCAGTGAGAATAACTGTATCTCCATTTGGGGTTGGAGTGCAGATTAAGTAAAGATGCACGTGACATGCTCACTGATACAGTAAGCCTTAGTAAGTGTGGATTTTTCTCTTTTTTTTTTTTATTCAAAGTAAGTATTTTCCAATTCTATATACCCCTCACATTTCTTTTATAAATGACACATCCTCCAAAAATGTCCTTTGACACCATTCTACTTCCATCTACATACTTTTAAATTACCTCCACCATCCAATGCTTTGGTTCTGAGTCAGTAGTTTGACTAGAGGTGTCTCTGTTCTAGCTGCATACAACCCGGAGCTTCCTCTGAGTAAGCAGTCACCATGCTTTTGAGTTTGGTTAACACACACCTTGTTTTGTTTCCCAATGCCTGACCACTAATTTTTGGTGAAGTGATGGCATTAGTTTTCTGGGTTAGAAGCTGAGGAAGGTCCTTAGTAAGTGATGATTCCTAGAAGGTGACTTCTCATTCTGTAAGAGTCACTCAGTCTGGTATGTCACATTGCTTCTGCCTCTTCTTTGAATGTTCTGTGGAACTACCCAGGACTTTTGGAATAGATAGGCTTGGAAACAAGGCAACTGTCAAAGGTGTGGTGAAACTGGTGCCCTAACACAACGTGGCAAGTTCATTGTGCAGCATAGTTAGGCAGACTAAGCAGAAGGCTCTCTGTTCTCCTCAGGGCATAAAATGACATGAAGCTGCATGCAGGGATTACAGGAAAAGGTTTGCAGTGTAGAAACTTGTTTGCCACCTGCCAGTTTATCACAACAGCAGGTGCATATGCTAAGTATCTACCAAGGCAAAATGACACTCTAAAGCTTTTGCCTGTTTATAATGTCACTTTTTGCCCTTTGAACACAGGACAAACGATATTGTGGCAACACATGCTTTGTCTTAAGAAGATAAGTTTGTTCTTTAAATTGAATACGTGATATAAAATTCCAAAGTAAATTCAACTATATTTATCTTTTCTGATAAAGTTCCAGTGGTTTCAGTGAAAGGTGTCTATTCATTTTCTGGCTTAGAGACTACATACTGGATACATTTCATAAATTTTTACTTGAAATAAGCAATGAATGATTAATAAAATAATGAATAAAATAATGTCATAAGATCATAATTAAGCTAGTCAAAAGGCTATTTTTAGAAAATATTAAATTAAATTTAAACAATATTTTATTCACTTATTTATTTGGCATAGGGTCTCATGATGCAGCTAGGATTTCTAGTGATCCTCCTGTCTCAGCCTTCTCAGTGCTGGAATTACAGGTGTGCACTACGAGGCCCAGTTATGGTGGCTGGCTTGGTCCACCCATGGTTTCAGGGCCAGCACAGCATAAAGGTAATATATCATGGATCGAACCTGGATCCTTGTGCTTGCCAGGCAGGCATTTAGACCACTGAGCTACCTCCCCAGCCCCAAGGCTACTGTTTTTTTTTTTGTTTGTTTTTTGTTTTTCTGAAACAAAATGCCTCAAACTCCCAAGTTAAGGGAGACAAGGTTTCTTTGGTTCACAGTTTGTAGAGCTTTCAGTCCATAGTCAGCTGGTACCAAGGCAGGGTGGCACATGGCAGAGGAGCCTGGCTGAGGAGAAGCAACTCATGGCAAGCAGGCAGAAGGCAGCAACGCAGCTGCCGCCACCGCAGCAAACCCACTTCTTTCTTACACTTCACATTCCATCCGAACCACAATTGTATTGATAGGGGCTGCTCCCATCCATGGCTGGGCTTCCATTATTCACACCTATTCTTAATCCTAGCATCATGCACTATAAGTTGGCATCATACACTCTACATCCAGTCACCACCTAAAAGTTCCATCTATGAATGCATGAGACTTTGTGTAGACATTTAAATTTAAGCCCTGATAGCTATAAAATTTAAACTCACTGCAACCTTAGTTAAATTAAAATATATGTACTAAAGTAAGTGACATATAAAAGGGAAATGGAAATGAAGTATTTTTTCTACTTAAGATATTTAAAGGGCTAAAATATTAAATTTAACTTCTTACAGTGTCAGTGAGTCAATAAGAGGAAAAGAAAACTTTCCTCATTTGGCCTGCAGCATATAGGCAGCTTTCCTGAGAAAGATCAGTATTTAGATCCTAGAATGAGTGAAACTCTTCTGTTTGAGCTTGAAAGAGATCAAATCTTTAACTTCTCCTTCCCAGTCCCTATTGCTTTATATATGGCATGTTTACTAGATTGAAGATTTGGTAAGTACATTAATCCTCCCTCTTGCAAGATCAAGGCATTCCACCTCACTGCTCGCCTGATGCTAGAGCTGATGCAATGAACAAGTGAAATTCAGTGACAGTGGCAGCTGAGGTGCTGTATAATTTAAAGATGCATCCATCTGACAGCTGATTCTTCCATGACTCCACTTCTACTGACTGAGATAAAGGAAAATGCTGAAGTTGTCAGTTTGCTTCTACTTTTTATGGAAAAATTTTGTACTTTTCAAAGCTATCTAGGAAGGAGTTACATTTCAGGAACAAACTTCATAAGATAATCTGCAAAACAGTCCTCACTCTCTTTTGTGATGGGAATCACACATGTGGAGCATTTTTTATCTGATGACAGAGTGCCTCATTGAAGCAAGCTTATTAAACCTCTAGGGTTCTCTACAATACAGCCATGGTTAGCTACTATTTCAACAAGTTGAGAACAATGAGCAGACAGGAGTCCAAATGGCTACATTATAGGATCCCAAATTGGCAAACTTTATGTACTTTCTGTCCTGATTTTATAACTGAGGTCAGCTTGGCCATGAAGCAACCTGGCCTGTAAGCACCATAAAGTATGTAAGAAAGAGAAAATACTATGTGAAGGATTTCTCAACATCAGTGCTATTGAAATTTTGAGTCAGATGATTCTTTATTGTGGGATCGTGGTGTAGCTGCCCTCTTATTACAAAACATGTAATGGCCTAGAATCGGGTGCCCCAGGCTGAAGATGTCAGTGTTATCTCCCCATTTGGGACACAGTGAATGTAGACATTGCTAAGTGTTCTGTGGGGGACAACAGAACCCATCTTTCTTCCACGGGCAACCACTCTACCTTGTATAAAATAGAAGGAGGCCTAAAATCTAGGATAGCGTTTCATAGGAAAAATGTTTAGAGCAAAGATGCAAACATATTTTGATTTAAGCAAACACTGTAGTAAAATGGTGAGAGGATTCAGCATTTAGGAAGACTGTGAGTGGCAAGTAGTACTACAGTAATCAGGACAGGTAAAATAATTTCATTTCCTTGATACATTTGGCCAAAGTGGAAAGAAGTTGGCAAAGGACAGGTGAGCTATCAACACCTCAGTGAGACGGCCAACATGCTGGACAAGGTGAGTGTCAGACAAGAAGTCAGCATAATTTGTGGCATAGGATGAAATAATAAAGCAGAAAAAGACATCTGAGCTTGCATCTGGACTGTGCCAGGTGATTGCTTCTGAACTGCAGTACACTCCATATAAACTGCTTGGGGCAGTGGCAGTTCCTTGGGCTGCGGGAAAGGCATCAATAATCATTGAGAACAGTGCAAATAAGAGTGACCATCAGGAAGGTCTTCATTTCCTTCATATATCACAGGTCTGTTGCCAGATACTAATTTATCCCCTGGGTCTACATTAAATCAATTCCTAAGCTATAATTACTGGAAGAAGTAGTAATTTTGTACACTTAAATGTCATTTAACAATTTTTAAATAGCAACAGTAACAGCATTGCTATCGTTGATTTTGTCACCTACTATCTAAAAGAAGGGTTTTCCCTTTGCGAATGGCAGCTCTTTTCATTCTTTGTGATTAATTGAGACTTCTCTTTGAAAAGTAATAACACATTATTTTTCCTATAGCAAAACATGTTCGAACAGCTTAGCCTTCCTTTGAGGCATAGTAATCTTACAATAACTTCTCATCCATCCATCTATCCATCGGATCACTTAAATTGCAAACGTCTTTTCAGCATTTACTGACATTAGGTCCACATGTAAATTTTACCAATACCCCACTTTATTTATATACTATGAATACACATCTTTTGCAAAGAACACAACACATAAAGCCTTGACAAAGACAAGATAATTCACTTGAAACTTAAAGAATTTTGGAGGTTCACAACACACAATTTAGATTCTCACTAGAAGAGAGAGCCATTAGGGAGTACAGATGTGTGAAGAAAAGTCATAGTCAAAGATCACAAGCATTGTGAGTAGTGGGAGCTAAGTGTACACCAATTGGAAGCATGAGTTTGCAAATGTTCTCCCTTAGGATGCTAAGAAATGAAACCCTTTCAGTTGGAAACCTTTACAGCAATGGAGTGACTACACCAGCTTTGTGTTGTAGCAAGATCATTCCGCAGGCACTGTGGAAGACTTATTAGATTTGAGAGAGATTGGCAAAGAGGCCAACAGAAACATTAGGAGGCTGTTGAAGTGGTCTGTGTGACAAATGATGAGGGCTTGAACTGAAGTTGACAGTGAGACAGAGTGGAGAGAACTAGTTCACAGTGTTTAGGTGGTGGAGTAATTAGGTAGGCAATTGCCTTGATTATGTACAAAGGTGTTGAAAATAGAGGAATCAAAGACCTATGATATGTTGGGCATTGTCATAATACAAAGACACCTTGATATAAATAGTAACAATCACTGAGTACTTTTCTCCTTTACAAATTTCGTGTATTCATTCTTAACTTTTTCTTGTATTTTAGTGTCAAAATATACTCTGAATGTCTTATTTTTTTAAAAAAAAATTCTCCAGACTGATCTGTCTATCATTCATGACTGTCAGAACCAGGGTCACTGATATCTTCCCAGTCTCCTGGACTCAACCTTAAGCATGCATCTGCTTTACCTAAACAGAGACACTGATAGTGTGCTTTAAGAGACTGAATCAATAGAAATATTTTAATGGAAGGAATATCTAGTATAGACAACTAGTACAAGTTAGGAATCTTTTTGGCAGCTGAAGCATCAGTATAGGGCACAGAAACTAATATGAATTTTCTTAAGCTTTAAATTTAGCCACTGAAGTCATGACCATGAGTAAAATTACTTGATTTATATGCAATGTATTAATTATTGTAACTGTCCTACCAACCTAGTTTGAAATTGTCTCATTGGGGACTTTCAGATTAACTCACTGGTTTAAGTGCTTGTGTGGGCAATCACATTCAGAGACAGGGGATTATGGTTCAATACCCAGACCTACCACTAAAGCAGACTGAGCTAGAAAAAAAATAGTCCTTCTCAACTTTTGGGCGGGGGAGATAGCTCAGTCAAATAAGTGTTTGCCTAGCAAGCACAGGGTACTGAGTTTAATCCCTAGCACAACAAAATAAATAAATAAATAAATAAATAGTCTGATTGCTATTTATTTCTTATTAAAATTAACCTAAAAATAAAAAAAAATGAGAGAAAGTATAACACATGTCAGAGACTAAGCATTTTAGGGCTGAGGAAAAGGGAGGGTAAAATAAAATAAGAAAATGTTGTATTGTAATAGAGTTAGGAAGAGTTGTATACTGATGTCACAATGGCAAAAATTCTTAAAAATATAACAATGTCAAACCGCTTTCAAAGAAAATGTAGAGGGCTGGCCAAATAGCTCAGGGGGTTAGAGAGCCTGAAAGCCAGTGCAAGGGCTAGGGATTTGATCCCTAGAGGCTAAAAACACCTCATATAACCTCCCCCACAAAAAAGTAATGTTCAATAAATTGAACATGATGACTATACTTTAAAATAAGAAATGATTACCTATAGTATAAAAATCATTTTTAAAATGTATTTTAGCACAGAGACTACAGGGTCTCAATACCCAGATCAGACTCTTAGTGATCCTCCTGTTTTCATCTCCCCAAATGCTGGGATTACAGGCATGCACCACCGTGCCCAGTCTCAATCAGCACCTTAGGGCACTGGGAGTGGGGTGGAGCAGGCATAGGGCTCAGGGATGAAATCCTGGTTCCTGCACCTGTCAAAGCAGGCCCTTTCGTCTGGTGAGTTATCTGGCCAGTCCTTCAACATCAGCTTAAATGATGAAGACAAAAATCTTATTTATGAAGAAGGAAATGGTAAGAAAGTAAAAGAACTATAGTACGAAGGACTTGGGAAGTAAAGTGAATTGTAGAATAATTTACTTGAAAAGTAAAGTAAATATAGGGTCAAAATATTTAAAGAGAAAAGAATAAACATTTTAACAGGTTGAAAAGCGTCAAGTCCAACATCAGTCATGCAGAGTCGTAAGGGAATGGGAAGGAAGAGACCATTGTCGTGGATGGAGCTGGCAGTGTGGAGGTGAAGCAAGCATATCTTTTTTTAATGACATAAAATAAAAAAGAAATAATGAGTGTTGTTGCTAAGTGTGTAGGTGGATGTGCTTGAAAGTCATAGGGGAGCTGTGAGGGGCTGCATCGTGTCATCCTTCAGGTGCCCCAAGGCCACGAGGCAGAGTAATTTGCAAAGACTGAGAAAATGACACTAAGATCCATATGCAAAAATACAGTTATGACTTGGAATAACTGAAAAAAGAATTTTATTTCATTTAATCACTACAAAATCATAAGAAGCACACATTATTTTCATTTTGCTCAAGATTAAACTGGAAAATCAGGGTGCCTTGGAGAAAGTCACAAGTTCTAAATGACAGAAATAGATTTTATTCTGTGAATGTCTCATTTAATATTCAATTAAATTATGCTAATTTAGAATTGGAATCTAATGATCAGTCTGGATGCAGTGAGAAAAGCAGGTCAAACATAGGACTTTTGAAATAATGAGATATATAAGGATGAAGGAAAAGTATAATTAAACTTCATCACAGAATGTAATGGTGTTTGTGAGGCATAGCCATAAGAGAAAAATAATAGAAATTTGTAGCTCAAATTTGGGTCCGAAATTTTGAATGCAAAGAACTGCTGAGTGACAGAGACCTGGTGTGAGTCCTTCCTTAACACAAATGTGAACTTGGTTGGATTCTGAAGGCAAGCAACCATGATAATGGCCAAAAATTGAGTTGGACAATTAACCACATGTAAAGTAAAATAGATCTAATAAGGGAAGGACTTAATTGGCAAAGAAGAGGGTGACCCATATGTGTGGGGTATCTGAGAACAAGGGGGCGGTCATCATCGTTCTCCACTTAGACATTTGGAAAGTTAATCTTCCTCTATGTACTGAGCAATGAGAGAGTTAGCAAAAGAAGACAAGAGGGATTGTAAGGATTTATTTTTGGTTCCATTTTTTAAAACCAGCCTTTACTTTTAATCAGTTTTTTATTATCAGCTAATCTTTCATTAATCTTTACAAAATTAAACATTTTTTGTAACTCTTTAATAAGTTTTATCTTAAATGGAAACAGTTTTTCATCATTGAAAAGTGATTTCTAAATCTCTTAATTTTGCTTGGTTAGCAGTGATTAAAGTTAGATAGCTTACCTCTGTGAGGAACTAGGGAACTTCTCACCCAGGTGTTCTGTGTCCTGTCCTTACTTACTCTGAGTACAGAATAATAGAATAAATAGTCCCTGTTCAGTGTACATTATACTGCTAACCAAAGCTGCTTCACAAAGTCACCTTACAATCATGTCTTAACATATCATGAATATGTGGTTTCACTTGAGGAGGTAAATGTTAAGCAAAATCACTGGGAAAGAATAAAGTCTCTATACTTTCAAATTATTATACTTACTGTTAGTAGAGAGGAAGATGATTTCTCCACTGGGTTCTAAGATTCTTGAAGGCATAATTTTGTGTTTAAGGAATCAGAGAAAGATAATGGGAAAATAAATAATAAAAGTCCCTGGGTGGTAGGACTACCATCCTTTCAAGTGGAAGAATGAGTCCAAAAATCTTTTATGATGGCACCTATAGAAACAGGTCACATAGTCACTTCCCATTGTGTACTACTGTTTTATTGCTGGCGTACACAACCGTAGTATAGGTTTTTTTTTTTTCTTTAATACCATCAATACCATTAATGCCTTCTGGAAGTAAGCTTCTGCCATAAGAACTTCTATTAACACTAATAATGGAAATAGAATATTATAAATTTACTTGACAAATGGCACTTATAAAAAGAACAAAGGTTTATCTTTAACAGAGAATATATTAATAGCATTATCCTTGGGCAAAGAGGATGCTTTTGATCTCTATTAGTAATTCTGATTTACGCCCTTTGGGATCATTGTGTTTTGGGTTTGCTTGTGCTGATTGATTTGTTTAGTTACTCATTTAACTTGGTTTTATTCAATGTATTTTCTAAGGGTGCTGTACTAGAACAGTTATTGTGCTGCTTGTAAATGTTGCCTGCTCAGATAATGTGTGACTCATTAGTTCTTCTAGTGACTGAGCTAGATGATAATAGAACAAATTGTTGAGTTCATGAAGATAGGTTGAAGTTAGGATTTAACAGTTTTCTTTTTATATTCCTACATAGACAACGGAGATGAAAAGCAGTAGTTTGTGTTGATAAATATAGGGAATAAAATTTTCATTTCAAGACTCCTAGTGCATGGATCCAAGTGTGGCTGTACTGCAAGGTGACAAGTCCTTTGAGTCCTTTGGGACATGACCTACAGAGAATTTCTTAAGTGGCTGGGCTATATTCTCAAAGGATATTCTGAGACCTCATCTTTTCCTTTTTCTCTTTATATTTTGTTTCCTGTTTACATGATGTAAAAGGTTTGCCTCTACCATTCACTCCCTGTGATTGTGATTCAGTGTGTGTTCCACAGGATCAAAGGTACAAGGCTAACAATTCGTGGGATGTAACCTTCAAACAAGTGACCTGTAGAAACTTTTTTTAAAAAATAAGTTAGTTATCTCAAGAATTTTCTAATAGCAACTGAAAGCTCACCAAGGAAAAAACCAGGTGTAAGACACAGGGGCATAGAAGGAGGAGAGTGGTAGTAATTAACTTTGGGCAAGAGGCTCAGTTCAAAGACTCTTCCAATCCAAATGTTTTTAGTCCTGTTAACTCCTCCAACTTATTTTATTATTATTTATGAGCCAAATTTATTTGCAGTGGTGACTGGTGGATCTTACAATACTTGAATATTATTTTATTTTTCTATATTGCTTTGTATTTCCCATGTAATCCCCATATAATGCATAATTAATATATCTTTCCTTATTAGGTGATGAATGTTTCAAATACCTGCCAGCATCTTTCCCCACCATGTGGCCAATGTGGTATATAGCCAACTGCAGTTTCACATAGGTGTGAAATCATCTTCTAGCATCTGCCTGGATTGACGGTAAGGTACTGATTGCAGAATACTGATTTGTCTCCAGAATTCTTTACTAATTTATTAAAATCTCAAGATCATTTAAACTAGCACTCTTGTATTTTGTTATTTGTGATTAGATGTGTGCCCCATTTGACTTCTAGTTGTAGAGTGAGTGGGGTCATGTCCTAATCCACTAATTAATGCACAAAATCTTTTCAGTTTTCCAAAACATTTTAAATCTTGTCTCTGTTCAATGATGTTGAGTGCAAGCACCTGTGTTTTAGAGTAGTGGCATCACTAGGATTTTCTTCTGGAAGGCTAAGAATATAGGTTTATAGATCAAAAATTGGAGAGAAAAAAGGTTACAGGGATAGCCAGTATTTTGGCCCTAGCCCTTCAGGGTCAGTGAGGACTCAGGACAGAACAGAAACTGTGCTGTACCATCCTATAACTCAGTGGTTTCCCAAATTTCCTGTTCCAGGAGATTGAGGGACTGCAGAGGAAAGGGATTGAACGTATATGATGTGCCTAAGGAGAGTATCCTAGAGAGAATACATTGGGCTTTCACAGAGAGCAAACTGGTCAAGCAATGGCCATAATTCATCCAGATGGATGACACTGACAACAGCTCTACAAAGCACTGTACATGGTTCCAAAGAAAATCCTGAGGGGATTTGACTGATCTTGGAAGATAGAAAGACTACATGTTTTATTATACAGGTCTTGCTTTAACTTGCCCTTAACCAACCAGCAGAAAAGTTTAAACATGATGCATAAAATATAAAGGTAGTTTAGTATGCTGAGCTGTAAAAGGCTCTAATCAATAGTTTTCAACATTGCTGGTTTCACCAGTAACCCATTGCAGTTATGGAACATTTGATTATGTATACAACTACCTTCTCTTATCAGTGGTTCTCAACCTTTCTAATGCCGTAACCCCACAATACAGTTCCTCATGTTGTATTGACCCCAAACCAAAAAATAATGTTGGTGGCTACTTTAAAACTGTAATTTTGCTACAGTTATGGTTTGGAATGTAAATACCTGATATGCATTTTGTATTCTCATTGCTACAAATCAAACATAATTTAAACATAATGATTAATCACAAAAACAATATTTAATTATATGTTGAGAAATATTTATTACTAATTCCAATAAATAACATTTCAGCATGGCATAGCATGGGTTTAAATTTGTATTTTCCCATGGCTTTAGGCAACCCCTGTGTTTTGGTCATTCGACCCCCACCGGGGTCGTGACCCACAGGTTGAGAACCGAACTGCTGTCTTAGATCAAAGAGAATAAATCTATTGTACTAATAACCATTAGAAAATTTAACATGTCTACACCCTGTGCTCTTCTGTATAACTACAAGGAAAACAATATGCATTGTATCAATTATTAGGAATGTACTAATAACGTGTTTTCAAACTGCCACATTGTAATTTCTTATTGAAGGTAATAAAAAAGTAAAAACGATCGTGTCTCTGTTGCTAATTACTCAATTTATGAGACTTAAAAGTAAATAAGTGTTTATTGTTCAATTAAGGAGAGTTCATAGAATTTTAAAAGTTTAAAAGGAAAAAAAATCTTAAATAATATTATCTAGATTAACTAGTTCACTTTAGACTAGTACTATAAGTAGTGCTATAAGACCTTTTTTTGTTTTTTTTGTTTTTTTTTAGTTTTTAAAGAATATGAAATAATGATAGGGGGAAAAAACGAGCATTACAAACAATGAAATTTTCATTAAGCAAAGTAATAACAATTCAATAATGGTTGCTGTATTACATGATAGTATCTTCAAATTAGTTTTTTAGGTTACCAAATATAAATGTGCAATACTTGTTTAAAGAAAACAAAACAAAACAAAGCAAAGCAATAAAATGGGCGGGCAGGGGTGGGAGTTTGATCCCTGGGCCTGCTGCCCCAGCCCCTCCTCTGAGATGGCAATTGAGCCTGGGAGTGGTGGTGCACACCTGTAGTCTCAGCTTTTGGGAGGCTGTAAACTGGGGATCACTATGAGCCTGATCTAGTAGAGAGACCATAAATACACTGTAGACATTTCCTTAACATACAATAAATAAATAAATAAACAAACAAATAAATAAATAAATAAAAAGTGGTAAGAAATTCAAAACAAAAAGGGATAATAAGAATAAAAACAAAAAAATGTATTAACAGCTCCTTTCAAAACAACAGCAGAAATCGGTGGTGTAATTGTGTAAATTACCCTGCATACATACTTAAATATCTCTTTCCCCTTTTTTCTTTTGTCCTTTTCCTAATTTCTGTTTTTCCTTACCAACGAATAATTTTTTTCCCTTTGACAAGATCTATTTTGTCTTTCAGATTTTATTTATTCATTCAGGTGCTCACACTAGTGAGATAATACAAGATTTGTAGATGTGGATCTGATTCATTTCATTTACAATAGAGTCTTTAGTTTCATGCATCTATGTATAAAACCTCAAATTTATCTTTTTTATAGCTGAATAATACTCCACTGTATAAAAATATCATATCTTTTGTCCATTCCTCAGTTGATGGACATTTAAGTTGCTTCAAGTATTTAACTGTGACACATTGTGCTGCTATAAACGAGGGTGAGCACATATCACTGTGGTATGATGATTCCAGTTCTTTGGGAAAGATACCTAGCAGGGGAATATCTAGCTTGAATAGGACCTCCAATCCTCATTTTTTAAAGGAATCTCCATACTGCTTTCCATAATTGTCGTACCAGCCTACATTCCCAACAAAAATGAAGAAGATCTATAAATTCTTCTTACTGTGAGATATTAAATTACTATAAGATCTTGAAAAGTAAAATTAGTTGTCTTGGGTCAAATAATGGTGGTCTTTGTTCCAGATCAATGCTTTATTGATTGACATAGAAACATGTCAATAAATAATATTCATTTCTATTATTGATCTATCACGATTCTTTGTAAGGATTCCCTAATGGAAAAATAATAGTCTTTGAGTGTGTTGTCTAAAAAAATTAAAAGTTTTATTAAAATGAGTTAATTTTAATTCAGTGCTTATGGGTCCCAAATATAAATGTATGGGTATCACATAACACTGGTACACAAGGCCTAAAACATCAACATTTTACATTTCATTCTCTTATTATTATATCCCTATACTGCACTTTAATTTTCATTATTATTTTATAGTTTGAACAACGTCACAAGGTTTTCAGGGCTTCTTTTAAATTTCAGGCCTGAAGAAGAAAGAAGAAATAAGAAAAAAGGATAACACCTATTATTGGAACCTGAAGATTTGTGGAAATCTTTTGGAGTCTTCTACTTGAATCTTGCTTGCTCCATAATGAAAAGAGGGAGCATACAGACTTATTTCTAACCAACCTATCCTTACTGAAAGCAAAACAAAATCCAACTAAGGAACCAAACATCCAACCAACCAAACAAATAAACAAACAAGCAAGTAAACTACTTAGTTCTTCAGTGCAAAGTGGAAATGGATGTTGAGAGGGCATCTAGGGGTATTTCTGCAAATGGCTTGCATATGTTGGTTATTCTTGTATAAACATGATACATATTATGTGGAACCAGTAATTCATCATGCAGGTGTTCTGATTATTTATTTTCTTGGCTGTCCTTAAGGAGCTAGATGGAAGCATGCCTTCCCTATGACTTACTTTCCTGCAGAATTCTTTTTTTTTTTTACATTGTCTACACAACTTAATTCCCTACTTGCTTAACTCAGTGAATTCAATAAAAATTGGTTGTTACTGAGTGAAGATGTTCTTGACATTTTTGCTGCTATTTTTATTCCTAAGATCCTTCTGTGTTTTCTGTAATTAAATTAGTGATGTGGAAAGTTTAGCTTCCACTGAACTACATTAATGAGACTTTTTAAAGAAACAACTTTTTCTTAAGTTCCTGAAAACGCATTAAGTAGCTGACACAGATCAAGGGAACTGACCTTGGACATGTGACACATCGTCTTGAGTGAGCACAGGGCTTTGGGTCTGGGATTCAGAAGTTTCAAGTAAATAACCAGATACTTCAACTACTGTAACATAACATAGGCCCAAATCTCTAACAATTGTCTCAGCATGATGGAAATCAAGTTCATTCTTAAATAATTGTCCTGAATATTAGTAATAACTTTCTATGTTTGTATGTGATAACACTGCCATATACATTCACAATCTGTATGCTCTATACTTGCTAGAATTTATTAATAAATGATAAAAGAAGTGAGTTGCAAACTAAGTGTTCAGTCTCCTTTGATAAAGCCTTAAACTTTGTTTTAAAATCTTTGCTGTTTCCCATAACCATTTTTTCTAAAGCTCTTTACCGTTTTTAGTCTTCAGCATTGTCACTACCATAGAAATGAGATTACTTGATTTCTGTTTCAATAGAAAAGATGTGGTACAATAAATGATTTTTAAAAAATGATGTCTATTGCCATCCTCAGGATTGCATAGAAGAGGATGCTGCAGAAGTGACATAGGGAAGATAGTGCTGTTGTATGATAGATGCAGTAGACTGTCTTTGCTATCCCCCCGAAGTCATTATTAAGTAGTATTACATAACTGTGACACTCCCCTTTAAACTGTGGATATATAACCCAGATGGAAAATCCATAAAAAAGCAGGCTTAAATAATTCACAAACAAATGGACCTGAAAGACACATATAAAACATTCCATCCACTATCAGTAGAATACACATTCTATTCAAGAGCACATAGAATATATCTTTGAGATAAATCATGTTAGGTTATTAATTAAGTCATACATTTAATAAGATTAAAAACATATATG
Source organism: Myocastor coypus (assembly GCA_004027025.1). Classification (NCBI taxonomy): domain Eukaryota; kingdom Metazoa; phylum Chordata; class Mammalia; order Rodentia; family Myocastoridae; genus Myocastor; species Myocastor coypus. The sequence goes on from PVJA010006424.1 coordinate 36,484, forward strand.
TCTTTAACATCTACAATTCTGTGAAAGATAAAATCATCAGCAGCAGCATAGTTGGAGATATAGATCAGAGCCTGGCTAAGAATGCATGAAGCAGGCCGATGAGATAGCTCAGTGGACTAAGCTCCCAGTTTGGGAAATTCAGTGACCATCCTGCATACTGTACCAGCCCCACCCCTGGAATGCACTGGGCCAGTGTCCAAAGGCCAGTGCCTTTAATCCCAGTTCTAGGGAGACTAAACGTAGGAGGATTACTAGGAGGCCAAGCTGCATAGTGAAATCCTGTACTAAATACATAACAATAAAAGAAAAGTAAAGAATACATGAAATCCCATGTTTAATTTTAAGTACTGAAAATATAGCAAAATAAAAGAAAAACCATGCATCCACACACTACACACATACAGAGAGAGAGAGAGAAAGAGAGAGGAATAAACCTGTAAAGTCCACAATATATGGAAAATTTAAAACATGCTCTTGAACAACCAAAGGGTCAAACAAGAAATCAAAAATACCTTAAGAAGTAGAGGCATCATAGCAAAACAAAGGGAAATTTATAGACATAAATGTCTAACAACAGGAAAAATAAATAGTTCAATACATAGATAAAGGTTCAAGGAACTAGGGAAAGGAACATACTAAGCAAAAACTTAGTAGGTGGGAGAAACAGTAAAGAACAGAATAGAGTTGAATAAGAGACTGAAAAAATGATATAGAAGGACAGAACAACAAACTGTCCTTTCAAAGATAAATGAAATTGGGTAGCTTTTAGCTAGACTAGCAAAAATAAAATGTTAAGACAAAAGTAAAAAACAAAAATGAAAAGAACACATAGCAATGGTATCTAGAAAGTAAAAAAGATTGTAAAACACTTTTGTGAATAGTTATTCACCCACGAATAAGATAACCCTGAAGATAGGCATAAATTCCTAGATCTATAAACCTACTAAGGTTGGAGGATAAAGAAAGAAAAGTGTCTTAACTGATGAAAATTGGATAAGAGCAAATAATTTCTTACTGAAAATGTGACATCAGAAAAAAGCCTGGGACCTGACAGGTTTACAGTTGAATTCTTCCAAATTAAAGAAGAATTAATACTAGTCCTTTGAAAACCTTTCCAAAGTTCAAGAGGATAGAATACTACTAAATACACTGAGTAAGTTCTGTATTACTCTGACACCAAAGATTAAAAAAAATCATAAGAATGTTCCAATACCCTTGTTGAACATAGAACAAAATTTCTTTAAAAAATACTTGGAGACCAAATTCAACAGTATATACAGAGAATCATATGGCATGATAAATTGGAATTTGTTCTTGAGATGAAAGTGTATTTAATATATATATTGAAGGGTCTACAGGGTGTTCAAGGTCTCACTGCTAGATCAGACTCCGTGATCTGCCTGTTTATAGCATCTAAGTGCGTGCCAGCATGCCCAGTCTCAATTGCCATCTCAGTGCCCCCAAGTGGTGGTGCCAGCACAGTAGGCCTGGGGATCAAACCCCCAGCCCCTGCCCCTGCCCCTGCTTACTGGTGTTTTAATCTGTTGAGCTATTTGACTGGCCCTTAAATTAATTTTAATGAGAAAGCAACAGCAATGCGATGGTTTAAAAATAGATTAGTAGGACAGTTATAATTAATGCCTTGCATATTGTTGTCTTCATAGTAGTTATTCAGAGTACAAGGTACAGATATGATATCTAAACACTATTAGTACAAATATTTATTCTCACCGAACTAAGAGAAAGTAGCTGTATACATATGTATGTATGTATGTATGTATGTATGTATATTTTTTTCTCTACAAAATGGCTCTTCATCTATATCCACATTTTTTATTTTGTTTTGCCAGAGATGGTTGTTCCATTGCCATTCAAATACTGTAGGTGTGTGTCGTCAGCAAAATAACCCATTCAATCCAGCTATCCCCCTACTGGAAACTTTCCCAAACAGCACCACAATTTGTGACAGCCAAATCTTGTAAACAACTAAAATGTCCATCACCTGAGAAATGAATGAAAAAGGTGTGGTGTTTAGATATAACGAAGTATTATTCAGCAATAAAAATGATAAACTTGATGCCTTCATATATAAGTGGATGCAACTTGGGATATACTCATAAGTGAAATAAACCAGACCCTCATGTATAAATATAGTGTAGTCTCCCTAGTGTAACAATTCGAAAGAAGAAATAAAGATTGAAAGGCATAACAGTTAACTGGAAAGGGAGAACTTAATTAAACAACGGATAGAGAGATCAAGGAGAAAAGTTAGGAAATAAGGTAGGTGCACAACTGTCTATATATACAAGATGGATAAGGAAATGGTCCTAAGAATCTCCATCAGGTTTTTTTAAACTATCAATTAATTGGCAGAATTCTCACCCTACCTAATATATGCTATCTGCGAGCCAAGCAACTACACTGAGGATAGCAGTGCGCAATACTAAAATCATGCTTGGAACATCTATCATTCTGGTCTTCTTAATGCATACTGCTTCTAATGTTATATCAATTATTGGTATCATCTCTCTCAAGTACATATTTGTTTAAAAAATAATAAAAGAGCTCCCTGGCCCCGCGACACCTCTGCACCCTCACTCCTCACCACGGGAACGCACCAAAGGAAACGGACGGCAGTGCTCCTCCTGGGGCTGCCACCAGGGCTGCAGCAGGTGGGCTGGGGACCGGCCAAACCCGAGTGACGATGGAGGGGCTCGGGCAGACTAGCTGCAACTTTGAGGCCCACATTGCTGACCTTTGAGCAAACAACAGGGTAATACAAAACATTGGGACCAACACATGTCCAAAATCCAGCAGGGTAGACATTAAATCCCATATTTCCAACCGAAGCATCTAAAGCAGTCTGCACTGAGTTGTGAGCATCGTGCAACTCTGCTCCTACAGCACTCTTGGTGGTAATTCCCGTGGCTTCTCTCTTAGGCTGGCTTTGCTCCCTCTTAGCATGATCCATGTTCCTGGCTTTTCCAAACTTCTGGGGTTTCCACTGAATTGGCTTCTCACTCTCTGCTTCACACACTGCCCTCTCAGGAGCACACTGCCTGGCCTCCCAGGCCTACCTCTGAAATCGAGGTGGAAGCCTTCTTAAAGTAACAGCTCTTGCATTCTGAATGGACCTAAAACCAATGCCACGTGGATGATGCCAGGGTCTGCTGCCAGCTGGAGCAGTAGCCAGGCTACCTTCTCTCTTGCTTGTACGGGTGGAGTGCCTGGATTGATGAACACTCTGACCTTGATTCCTAGGAACAAATTTTCCATGCCGCGCCAGTTTGGAACCTGGTTTGGCCGCTGCCGCCATTCTGGTACTTTGATCTCTGTGGCCTTCTTCTCAAGGCAAAGCCTCTCTCCTTTGCAATTCTGGGGCTGCAAAGCACAGAGGGCTGCTGCCTCTTGTGACGCCCTCGGGCCATCTTTTCCATTCGCTGCTTCCTTCCCAGCAATGGAGATCCTCTCAGCTCCATCTTTGCAGTCCACAGCTTTCCTGGTGTTTCCTTTCTGGCCATACTCACATTTTAAATCATCCTTCTTGGCTCTCTGCTCCTGATTTTCAACATAAATCTGGCTAAAAGCTGCCAATAACAACCATGCTACCGCCCCAATAGTTTGCTGCTTTGAAATGTCTCTCGAAAGATTCATCAGTCCACCATGCTTAATCTCAGCCTTAGGCAAAGTCTCTGGGCATGAGCAAAATTCCAAAAGACTTTCAGCCGATCCATAGCACAAATCATCTGGAGGCCAATGACCAATGCTGTCCTTTTCTCCAGCAGAAACCTCCTCAGCCTGGTCTTTACAGGCAGGCCTTCTGTCAGTCTTCTGGTCTGAGCTCTGACCAGAATCTCCCAAGCTGAAAAGCCAAAGCTGTTCTAGTGCTTTGTTTTTAGCCAACATCTCTGAATCTTTCCTATCATTTTCCATAAGCCATTCCCAAAAGTTTGTAATCCACATGGTCAGGTTAGTCACAGCAATGACCCCACTTCTCTGGTACCAAATTCTCTTATTTACTTTTTGCTTGTTGCTGGGACAAATACCCAACACTCAAAATGAAGGAGGGAAAGGTTTATTTAGCTCACAGTTCATGGAGGTTTCAGTCCATACTCCGCTGGCCCAAGGCTGAGTGGAGCAGGGCAGAGAGCATCCAATTCATGGTGGCAGAACAGCAGCAAAATGGTGGCAGAGGCAGCCAACCAAACAGGGCAGCAGAGCAGCAGCAACAGCTCGAATCTGTCTCTCTGTTTATATTATATTCAGGCTCTCTGCCTTAGACCCCGCCTTAGGCTACACTCATAATTCCAGAAGTACTTTGACCCATAATCCCACCAGTACTAAAACCCATAATCTCAGGGATCACAGATCAAGTCTCAAATTCTAGAAGTGCCTGCCCAATGACTACATGAGGCTTTGGGGGGGGGGCAACTAGACATAAGCCATAACACCCTTGCTTAGGGAAGTGCAGAGGCCAGGGTTCGATTCCTGGCCCTGCTTGCTGCGCCAGCCCTGTGGAGTCCCGGCGTGGTGGCGAGAGCGTGTAACCCCAACACTTGGAAGGTAGGAAACAGGAGGATTACTATGAGTCAGAGCTGCCTAGTGAGACCCTGCACACACAAAAAAGACCAAAACTTTTTTTTTTTTTTTTTTTGGCCAGACTAGGGTTTAGACTCACAACCTTACACTTCCCAGACAGGCACCTGTGCCATGGAGCTATCTCCCTGGCCCCTGACAAAAACTTTTTGAGTGTCATAAAACTTCAAATACAGACTGGGGAGTTAGCTCAGCGTTCTCAGTGCATGCCTGGTAAGCCCAAAGACCTGGTTTTAATCCCCAGTACCTCATAGTGTGCCAGCCTATAACTCTGGGCATGCTGTGCTGGTCATGGCAACTGGGCTTGGTGGTGCACACCTATAATCCCAGTGCTGAGGAAGTTGAGACAGGAGGATCACTGAGAGTCTGGGCTGTGTAGTAAAAGCCTGTGCCAAATAAATGAATAAAAGATTTAAATTTTCAGAGATTTCTGGTGTGTGATTTTCAAGTTCTTGAATGTCTTTGTTTCCTGGGTTTGTTCTGGCATGGTAGAGGATAGAGACTGTCTTTTGCTCCCGTGTTTTGGCATTTTTGAAGCTACAAGAAATCACCCAGATAGTCTCACAGGCTGCCTGGAGTCTGCCAAAGTTATTAAATGGCTCTAAGAATGTGCTGTGCTTGCTCCAGTGGGACTCACAGGATTCAGATTTCCTGTGTCCTGCAGGCCACTCAGAGTTCCCCTAAGTTCTTAAAAGTTTGGAGCTGCACCAGCAGAAGCTCCATGCCTATGCAATGGGGCCTAAGGAAGATCTCTTTCAGGTTCTGTACTAGACAATATGTTGTTTACCTACATGAGTCTGATTTATGAGTATAACTTCTAGTTGTATCCACTTATTTACACAAGCTTCCTTTGTCTTTCTTTATAGCTAAAGAATACCCATTGTATAAAGACAGTGCATCTTTTTTATCCATTCCTCAGTTGATGCACATTTTTGTTTTTTTCAAGATTTAGATATGACAGTTGTGCTGCTATAAACATAGGAGCACATATATTGTTGTGGTATGATGTTTCAAATTATTCTGAAAAAATACCAAAAATGGAGTAGCTGGGTTGAATGGGTTTTCTAATTTCAGCTTTTTGAGGAATTTCCACATGATTTCTATAGTGGTTTTATGAGTCTATACAGTCACCAAAAGTGGAGAAGAGTTCCTTTTTCTTCACAGCTCCTATAGCATTTGTTATTGGTTGACATTGTGATGATTAAAAGATGTAAACAAAATTCCAAATATACTCAGTCACCTTATCTTTGACAAAGGGCCCAAATATGTTTACTGGAAGAAAGAGTTCTTCTTTAACAAATGGTGCTGGAGGGCCAGCGAGATATCTCATTGGTCTAAAGCACCTACTTAGGCAAGATTAGGTAAGCATGCAGGGACTGTGGTTTGATCCCTTGCACCACATGCTGTGCTAGCCCTGCTCCCAAGGTGGGCTGAGCCAGCCACAAAAAACAAAATAAAATAAATACACAAAAAGGTGCTGGAAAAACTGGCTGAAAACTGAAACTAGTTCTGTATTTATCATCATGCAGTAAACTAATATCCAAAATGGATTAAAGATACAGACATTAAAACAGAAACACTAAATCTACTGGAAAAAAGTAAGTAGATTTCTTGAAGACATAAGGATAGACAGATGACTCATGAACAAAAACCAAACTACAAGGAAAATACTTCAAAGAGTCCACAGCTAGGATCACATCTTATTGAAAACTTTGTGCACATCAGAAGAAATCAACAACAGAATGAAGAGAAAAATCCACAAATGAGGAAAAATTCTTAGCTAACTTTCACTCAGACAGAAGGCTTCTATCCAGAATACATGAAGAACTAAAATTACATAAAGAACTAAAATTTTAGCATTCCCCTCAAATATAAAACCCAATTTAGAAACGGACATCTGAGATGAATATATACCTCTCAGAGGAAGAAATCCAAAAGGCAAAAAATATATCAAAACTGTTCAATTGCCTTGGTTATTCAGGAAATGCATATGAAAGCAAAATTGAGATTCCATCAGGTGTGGTGAGTGGAGAAGAAATGGGGCTTTGTTATGCTTTTATCCCACCAAATGTTTTAGTTTCTATTTTGTCCACGATCTTGCACATCCCTTCTTCCTTATACTTCTTAGATAAAAAATTTGATGTTTTCCAGTGTATGTGCGACTCAACCTAGGAGATCCTTTGTATGTATAAACAGTTGATTAAAATAAAATGCTTTGTAATGATTTGAAATGACATCACATTTAGTATCCCAATGTGAGTTTTCTGATACTTTTAAGTTATTTCTCCTTGCCTACTCTGCATGTGTAACTGCAAAAGCATGAGTAAATATATTTATTTTCCAATTCTTTTGTTTGTTTGCTTGTTTGTGTATGTGGTACAAAGTCTCACTACACAAACTCCTAGTCTGTGTTTTCAGCTTTCCCAGGAGTGAGGTTACAAGTGTGAGCCACCACACCCAATCTTGGTGGAGGCCTCAGCATGCCCAGAGTGTGTCTGGTGTGGCATGTGGTGCGTAGCATAGAACCCCAGTCCCTGAGCTTGCCTAAGAAGGCACTCCAATTCTTATTATGACAATATTTGAAGATACCGTCGTTTTGTAGGTGAAGCTCTGACTTACAAAGGATAAGTAACTTAATGTTATGCAAATGGTACTCAGTGGAATCAAAGTTCACACCATATTTGAGTAACCTCAAAGATTTTGTAGCTAATAACTACATCTGTCTGACTACTTAACAATTTTCAGTTCAAAAATTGAATGTATCTAGGAAGAAGTTACCAATTTTCTGAGTGATAAATATATCTTCTCTACATTTTTGGTTGTATTATGCCAATAAACAACAACACATAAGCAAATTCATTCTTTGAATTTAGAAGGTCAACTATATTGACCTAGTTACAGATTCAACTAAATATATTTATAGAGAAGATATTGAGAGCTTAAATTTTAAACTGAATCACAGAAGAATCTTTTTTTGAGAATTAATACCTGCAAAGGAGCAGCATTTAGACACAAGAGAGATTTGACAATTTATAACACTTGTGTAAAAGGAATGTGGTAAAAGTGAAAGGAAGAAGACAAAACAACAGGGATGGAGCAAACATTTTAGCACATTGTCGAGCCTTTATTTCATGAAGGAAAGCACTAACCATTATACCAGCAAAACACTTATTTACATGCCTGTAATTCTTCAATATTTACTAATCTGTGAAGCATTCCAAATTGCATTTATTCATAAATGAAGCGATTCTTCCAAGGCAGTGAATGCTTTCAAATGGTTTAATGCTGTCAACCATCTACCCTTTGGTTATTCTGCTAGGTATCTAATGCAGTGGACAAAGATTTTACAGAATTTTTAATCTATAATTGTTTCTAATTTTGACTTTTCTAATATTCTCCAAGGAGCCACGATTGTATCTTTGTGTACAGAGTCTGATGGTTTTATCAGCTGGTTCCATAACGTGATCAGAAGAGTAGGAGGCAAACTCCTCCATGTCATAAATGTGAGAATTAATTTGTGTCATATTTGAGGGTGCCCTACTTCACCGGTGAGAAAGATGCTCAAAAAGAGGGCATCAACCTTTGACTTTTCAGGAGCTGTAGAGCTGCTGAAGGCTGGTGTATCATTAACAGATGAGATTTTCAAGATCTATCCCATTCTCCTACACTGTCCCAGATTAGTTGGTCTGTTTGACTATGTATCTTTCTTGGATAAAAGATCACATATTTAGCGATTCTCCCAGTTTGAATGGTGACTTTTAATAGGCTCTGGAGTGGCTTACAGAAAATGAGCACCACTCAGTGATCCTGATAGCGGGTTGAAAATGAAACTGCATGAAAATAGGCAGGAACATTCCCACCTACATTATTCTATTTGTCAGAGTTTCCTTGAAAAAAAAATTGGAGATGTGGGAAGAATGCCTTATATAATGTGTTGTCTGCTCTTTCTCTTGTCTTCCTTTCATTTTTTTTTTAATGAGCAGAAAATACGTATTGAGGAAAAGAAAGCTCTTGTCCCAGAGAGGGACAGGAAGGCATCTCAGAGTGGGTGGTCCCCCAGGAAGCTGTCTCTCCCAGGGACTTTTATAGTGAAAAATCATGCAGTGGGGCAAGTCTAAGGTGGAAACCACAGAAACTCACTTAGGTGGGCATGAAGTGGGACAAAACTAGGATCAACCAATGAGGTTACAAGCACCATTGCTCAGGTAAAATTGATTAAATTGGGATCAAGTTGGGAATAAGTCACATAGCAAGCGGACGTGAATACAGAATAAGGGTTATTCCTGTTGGGGTTGGGTTACTGAGTCATTTAGGCTCTCTTAACGTGATTGATACCTATTTAGAATATCAATCCCTGATGCACATTCCTAGGGAAGTATATGGCTACATTTGTTTCTTCTTTTGTCTTGAGGTCTGGTCCACAGCAAGGGTGTCTGCCTATTGTAAACTGGCAAAATCACCTTGTCTTCCATCTTGTCTCCTTGAAGGCCTGGCCCTGTCTGACTGCTTATAATATTTCTATCTAACTTAGTTACTTACAACATTCCCTCCTCTGCAGAAGTAACCCGAAGTACCCTGAGGGAACCATGGATGATGACTACTCTGGCTTCAGGCTGAAAGGGGTCCTAGTTGTGAACTGGCAGTCAGACATACTCTCTAGAGGTCTTATCTAAAGGTCCTCAATAGACACCAGACATTTTTATCTTGGGTAGGTAGAGTTACTTTAAATTTGGAGAAAATAAAGCCAAAGAAACTATTAAACATAACATGGGCCAAATAACATCAGTGGAATAATTATGAATACAGTCAAAATGATTTTCACCAAATAGATAGTAATGGCTTCCACAAAGATGATAAGAATAGGATCTGGAGGACCTCAGTATCTCACATACCATTGATGTGATATCTTTTGAACAGCTCTCGAGACATTAGCAGAAGGACCTGGAAGGTAATAACCTTTTTTTTTAAGTTTGTAATTATGAAAAGACTATTCAGAACATTTTATAGGTCTCTTAGCAGAGATTTCTTAAATATGGGGTTTAATTCTTTTAAATCTTCTATGACTATTGGATATTTTCTCAAATAAACTGGCCTTTTATGTTTTGTCAACTCTCATATTACTTGGGCCACATGAATTGCTAGAAATAGACAAAACACTGAGCACTCTCCAGTTTGCAAGTGGGGACACTGGCTGGGTAACTACTGACACATCTGCATGAGCATCTATTAAAAGTTTAACAGGCTTTCTCTTTATATTGACAGTTAACATGTGTTCTGTCAGGCTGAGAGGCAAAGACCCATGACCACCTCAATCTCAGACTTTTTCTGACTCTATCTGGAATATTTTTTTTTGTCTCTCTAGCACTTTGTTTTATGCTTCAAATGTTGTCTTCCTTTCTTATTTTATTGTATATAGCAATGAAATGTAATGAGGACATTCAACTTCACTTGGGTGAAGTTTATGGACAGGAAAAAACTTTGAAAGGAAGAAAAATATAATTATAGAGAAAATTAGGAAGACTCAAAACATATCAGGTTTTTCTTTTCTGTTTTCTGTTCATTCAGTCATGCCAACATTTTCTAAGCCAATGTGTATGTTGTTTTCTATGTCCTATAACTACTACTGTTGAGTGTGAGGTAGCTGACCTATAATCCCTTCCAGAAGTTATTTCAAAAGGAAATATTTCACCAAACATGTTAAATAAAACCTGGCTATGGTTGGAGATACAATTTTGGAAAGATAGATTAAACTTTTAAGAGCATAAAAGACACTGAAATATATGCATTTTGAGTTGTATGACCAGTCATGAAATGGCATTTGCAGGAGCTGGTGAGATGGCTCAGAGGTCTGAAGCAACTGCTTAGTCAAGCTTAGGCAACTGCAGAGACCGAGATTCAATCTCCAGCACCACATGCTACATCAGCCCCACCCCCAGGGTAGGCTGAGATGTCCACAATATATTAAACAAACAAACAAATAAATAAGAAAAGATAAAAAGCCAGGCGTGGTGGTGCACACCTGTAGTCCCAGCACTTGGGAGGCTGAGGCAGGAGGATCAGTATGAGTTCCATACCAGCATAGGCTACAAAAGTGAGCTCAAGGCAGCCTGAACTGCATAGTGAAACCCTGCCTCAAAAAGACAAAAGAAAAAAAGAAAGAAAGAAAGAAAAGAAAAGAAAAGAAAACATATTTTCAGTCTGCTAAAAGTTCAGGTGATTGAAAGAAAGGGTGAAAAGCTACACATGATAAAACACTAGGCTGAAGTCTTCTTTGTAGAAACCCGGAGTGTGTCTCTGAGTTGTTCTTATGTAGTTATTATTTTCAGTTCTAGGACCTCGTCACAGAAGTTCCCTGAGAAAAGAGTGTCAGAAAATTTGTACTTAAATGTTTCTTTTGAGAAATAGATAATTATTATTCACTAAAGTTCATATCTAGATCTATTAAGCTTTATGTCTTACTACTTTATTTCATATTCCTCCAGGCCAGTCAGGATTTCTATTTGTACAGTTTTCTGTTTCTATTCTTTTTTTTTTTTTAATTTTTATTTTATTTTATTTATTTTTTTCTTTTTTCAGAACTTTTGTTTCTTTCTTTATTTTTATGGCCGGCTCAGCGTGCCCTGAGGGCAGGGCTGGCGCAGCATGTGGTGCCGGGGATCGAACCGCGGTCCCTGTAGCCGCCCAAGCTTTCCTAAGCAGGTGCTTTAGACCACTGAGCCATCCTGCCAGGCCCCAGTTTTCTGTTTCTATGTGTTGTGTCATGCTGTTCTTTCAGATAGAATGCCTTGTCGCAACCTGGATGCAAACATGTCCCTTTTCTGAAGCCTCTTCTGGCTGCCCAAGAAATATCTCCTTAAAAAAAAAAAAAATCTCTGATTATGTTATTCAAATTTTATTGCATCTTGAAATTGTCAGTGTTTATCTTACTTTCCCTTTTAGAAAATCTCTTTGGAAGTCCGATCCTAATATGAAGCTATATGTCATTATCTTAGTTACAATTCTATTGTCAACAAAAATCAATGTAAGATAAAAGGATGGAGATTGCAAAACTTTATTTTTATTTAATTTTGTTTATTTTACATTCAAGATTTAGATAACAATATTATAAAATTAGTATTTGATTGGCAATGATAAAATAAGTGGTTTAAATAGAGGACATTATTTAATAATTCACTATATTTATTATAAATTAATTAAATTATAGAAATAGAAATTATGACATTTGTGGACAGGTTTCTCACAGATTATTGCATAACACAATGAGTTAAGGATATAATAAGCTATTTCAGGTGCTATAAACAATTACATCTAATAAAATTGAAGTTGACAAAGATTGAACCATCTACTCGATGAATAGCTAGTAAGTTAGGCAATAATTCCAGAGATTGGTCTCAAAATATCCAGTCTTCAAGCTTCAAGCTTAACAAATTAAATTCAAGAATAATACAAGGATAAGAAAGCTACTGAAGAAAACATATAATTATTTTCACTTCTCAACTGATTGACTGATAGATTGCTTCCTTTGATAGTATTGTTGGTCCTTTATTAAGCCTTGATATAAAAGTTGGTAGGTACCAATGAAGAAATGCATCCTACCTTCCCTATTTTAATAGAATGTTCCTTCAAGTTCCACTCAACATTCTTCTTAGAGCTCACTAATTAATAACGAATCATTCTTATTAGGAGGCATGTTAGAATGAGTACTTTTCCATGATCTATATTAATATTATCAACAAATTAGAGTTAAGTTCACAGACAAAGACATAGAAGTTTTATGGACAGCTACCTAGTATGATAATGTGCTAGCCATTCTTCCGTAGAATCCTGAATATTACTAAGGGGATATCAATTATTTGATTCAGCACTTAAAAAGAATCTCCAGCACACAACAGTGCTTACTATGGCAGTTCTGTCCAGACCCAGCACAGGACTGGCATGTGTGAAATCTTCTGCTCCACACTCCCAGACCTTCCAGACCCAGCCCAGGCCCAGTGTGTGAGTGAGACATTCTGCTCCATGCCTGCCCAATCCCCTCCAGAACCAGCCCAGGCCTGGCTTTCATGTGGGGATCAGTCCCCCATGGGTACAGCAGAAAAAGTTGAACACAGCAGTAGACCCAAGTTAATTACATCATAACAAGTTCAAACTTGGTAGATCCAGACCTGGTAAGCTAAGATACTTTACTAGATCCAGATTTATGAGTCACTCTTCTCTTCTCTGGATCTATAGAGGAGGCACAAGTAACTGGGAGAACTAGTCTGCATCAAAGACCTTAGGAATATCAAAGGGGAGGAGACAGACAGCACTTATAGGAGCTAAATTAAATACAAATACACAGTTTATTAACTGCTCAGCCACACAAATATAATGTTTGCTCCTACTGTCTAAAATGCAAAATCATATGTTACAAAAGTTTGTCAACTGCTAAATTACTATTCATTATTAGTGGTCTTAACTGTAGTTCTGTAAATACAAAACTATACCTGTCTTAACCATGTAATTACACTTGGGCAAGAATTTTGGTAGGTGTTAAGGGTATAACTACACCAAAGCTCTACATCAAAGGACAGAAGTCAGTACTATAAAAAATGACAGAGAGAAGGAGCAAAATGCAATCTCAAGCCCTGAGCACAACCAGAACAAATCCAGGAGACAATAACATAAAAGAAATGGGGATTCACACAGCTGAAATCTCTGAATTAATAGCATCTGAAGTAAAGAAACAACTTCAAAAAGGTATAGAAGAAATCAGATCAGAAATAATACCTGAAGTAACAAAAGAAAAGATAATTATAAAGAAAGAATAAGTGCTTTTAAAGAATAATCTGATTAAAAAAAATAGAGGAGAATAGAAAAACAATGGAATACTTGAATGATCAATATATGAAAGAAATAAATTGTATGAATAAGTTTCAAAAATAGATAGGAAAATAAAATCTCAATCAAAAATAGGCAAAATCATTTGAATGAAAGTGAAGATAGAGTTTCAGATTTCAAAGATACCATTGCAGCTAATGAAAAGGTAAGAAAAGATCTCTTAAAAACAGCTAAGATTAGGGGCTGGGGAGATAGCTCCATGACACAAATGCCTGCTTTGCAAGTGCAAGGTTGTATGAACCCTGGTCCCAGAAAAACAAACAAACAAACAAACAGCTAGGATTCAGGAAAAAATAACTCAACATCAGCAAGATGATACAGTGATGTACAATGAGAGACAAATAGGCATCAATGAGAAAGGAGGCATTACAAATGATATAAAAAGACTAGAGGAAGAAATCATTCCCAAATATGGGGAATCAAACTGACATTCAAGTAACTGAAGCATATAGAACTCCAAATAACGTCAACCCAATTAAAAACACACCCTGACATATACTAGTCAAGATCCCAGAAATCTAGCACAAGAATACTATACTAAAAGATGCTAGAGAAAAGAATGAGAGATGGCACTTAAAGGAAAACTCATCAGAATAATGGAATATTTCTCCTCACAAAACCATGAAGTCAAGAAGAGCTTGGAGCAGACTACTTGAAGTCCCCCATGAAAAAAATTTCCAGCCCAGACTGCTATACCATGCAAATCTCTCTTTCTAGTTTGGCGGAGAAGTGAAATATGACCACGACAAAAAATAACTGAAGAATTTCATGATGTCAAAGCCAACCAAATACAGACTACTAAAAGATATTCTAGTGAGGGACCAAAGTAACCAGAATTCGAAGAATGAGAATGGAAAGAACCCACAAAATAAGGCAAACAATTAAACACAGAAGAAGGGGAAAACAATAGCAGGTTAATAACATGTCAAGCATAAGCCTATACATCTCAATTATAATCATCAATATAAATAGACTTAAATTACCAATTAAAAGAAACAGATTGGCACAGCTGTTTAGGAACTAAAATCCAACCACGTGCTGTATATGAGAA
>PVJA010006424.1:51107-73387 GCA_004027025.1 Myocastor coypus
AAAAAAAAAAAAAAAAAAAAAAAAAAAAAAAAAAAAAAAAAAAAAGGCCATTACATACTGCTTAGGGAAGAAAATTCAAGAGGAAGAGAGGTAACACTCATGAATTTGTGTGCACCCAACATAGGAGAACTGAGCTAAATAACACAAATCTTAATGGACATAAAAAGCCTAATATGCAATTCCAAAATTTTAACAGGTGATCTTACCATCCACTTATCATAAAAAGATAGGTGAAGCAGACAAAAGTTAACAAAGAAGTAGCAGAACTAAACAAGAACTTGCAACAAATGGACTTAGTGGACATATAAAGAGAATTCCACCCAGCCAATTCTGAATATATATAGTTTTTCAGCTGCACATAGAGCATAAGTACGTGCAGGAAAGCAAAAATTATCCAACATATATTATTTGACCACTGTGCAATGAAACTGGAAATAGATGACCAAAGAAACCACAAAACCCAGAAATACATGGAAATTAAACATCTTCCTCAGCAAAAAATGGGTTACAGAAGAATTTAAACAAGAAATGACACAATATCTATAATTCAATGAAAATTCAAGCATAACTTATCATAATTTATGAAATGCAATGAAAAAACTCTTAGACGGATATTTGGACCATGAACTCACTGACTAACTGAACAGAATGGGAACAAATAAATAGCTTAATGCTGCAACTTAAATGTCTAGAAAAAGAAAAACCAAATACAAAGCCCTTAAAAAACACACACAAAGCCCTTAGATGGGAGTAAATTATGAAGATTAGAGCAGAAATTAATGCAATCAAGACAAAGAAACAATACAAAAATTAATGAATAAAAAAAACATTTTTTGAAAGACTAAATAAAATTGATGATACCCTAGCTAAACTCATCGAAAAGCAGAAAAAAAAAAAAAAACCTCTCAAACTGAAGAAATAAGGAGAGAAAGAGGTGAAGTTATCACAGACACAAAGGAAATTCAGAAGATCATTCATTAATAGCTGCTTTTAAAATCCTTACTCTCAGAGAATTGAAGACACAGAAGAAATGGACATATTTCTAGAAAAGTAAAAATTACTAAAACTAAATAAAAAAAGATATAAGAACTCTCAATAGCCAAATAAAAACCAGTTATACACAAACTGCAAAAAAAAAAAAAAATCTATCTGCAAAGAATAGTCCAGGTTCTGATGGATTCACAGCTAAGCTGAGTTCTGCAAGAAATTTACAGAAGATATAATCCCAATATTCCTCAAACTTTTCAATGAATTCAAAAAGGTAAAAAATCCTCCCAAAATCATTCCTGGAGGCAAATATTGTACTGGCACAAAAAACAGAGAAAAGTGTAAGAAAAAATAGAACTACAGGCCAATGTTTGTCATCAAGGTAGATGCAAAAATCCTCAACAAAACCCTAGAAAATACAATACAGCAAATCATCAAGAGGATTATACAGCATAACCAGGTAGGATTCATCCCAGGGATGTAAGGATGGTTCAGTGCATGTGAATCAATAAGGTAATACACTGTATTCATACAGTCAAATCTAAAAACCACAGATCATCTTTTTTTTTTTCCTTTTTTTTCAGAACCCTAGATTGAACTCAGACCTTGTGCTTGCCAGGCAAGCACTTATTCTGCTGAGCTATCTCCCTAGCCTGATACATGATCAACTCAACTGATGCAGAAAAGGCCTTTGATAAAGTCCAACACTTATTCATGTACAAAGTTCTACAGCATATTGGAATAAATGGTCTCTACCTCATTCTGACAAATACCATGTGTGACAATCCAATGGTTATCATAATTCTAGATGGGGAAAACTGAAATCTTTCACTCTTAGATCTGGTACAAGACAAGGATGTCCTCTGTCACCATTCCTATTCAATATAATTCTGGAATCATTAGCTAGAGCCATTACCAAGAGAGAGAAATAAAAGAAATAAGAATAGGTAAAGAAAAAGTTAAATTCTCATAATTTGCAGATGACATGATACTGAAAAAAGTCCAAGAAGCTACTAGAAGTAATACACTAATTCAGTAGAATAGCAGGAGACTAAGTCAACACCCAAAAGTCAATAGCATTCCTTTACACAGATAACAAAAATACTGAGAGGGAAATTAGAAAAAGAATACCTTTTACAGTGACACAGTGGAAAATGAAATATTTGAGAGTTAATCTACCTGAAGAAGTGAAAGATCTATTCAATGAAAAATACAATGCTCTGAGCAAAGAGATCATAGAGAATTTTAGAAAATGGAAATAAATTCCCTGCTCCTGGATAGGAAGAACCAACATTGTGAAGATGGCCATAGTACTAAAATTGTTAACAGATTTAATACAATCCCTATCAAAATACCAACAATATACCTCACAAACATAGACCAGTCATTCCTACAATTTATTTGGAACCAGAAAAGACCAAGAATAGCAAAGGCAATCCTGAGCAACAAAGATAAGTCAGGAGGCATTACAATCTCTGACTTGAAATTATACTACAAATCTACTGTGATAAAATCAGCATGGTATGGACAAAATGACAGACCTGAGGATCAGTGGGATAGTTTAGTAGATACAGATGCAACTACAAACACGCTCAGCCACCTTATCTTGGACAAAGGGGCCACACATACTTACTGGAAGAACAATAGCCTCTTTAACAAATGGTGCTGGGAAAACTGGCTGTCCACATACTGAAAACTAAAACAACCCAGGTCAATCACCATACAGTAAACTGAAGTCAAACTGGATGTATGATCTAAGTCTTAAAATAGAAACATTAAATCTCCTGGAAGAGAAAGTAGGAGTATATCTTGAGGAGATGAGGTAGGCAAGCTGCTGTTGAACAAAAATCAAACTGCACACATAATACTTGATAGAATTAACAAATGAGAGTGCCACTCATTGAGAAATTTTTGCACATTAAAATAAATTGACAACAGAGTGAAAAGTTAACCTGCAAATTTAGAAAAAAATCTTAAAAAGCACGCAGGTAAAGAAAGATCTTCTCTAGAAGTTGTAAAGAACTAAAATACATTAGGGTCCCAAAATTTAAAGACCCAGTTCATAAATGGCATGTGATATGAACAAACATTTCTCAGAGGAAGAAATAATAGAAGTTAATTAACACATGAAAAGTGCTCCACATCACTAGCCATCTGTGAAATACAAATTAAAACACCACTGAGATACCATGTCACCCCAGAAAGAATGACTATAATAAAGAAATCAGCCAATAACAAATGTTGGAGAGGCTATGTGCAAAAAGGAACCCTACTGCAGTTGTGGTGAGAATATAGACTGGTGAAAGCATTATGGAATTCAGTGTGGAGATACCTTAAAAAACTATGACTGGAAATCCCATTCATTCTAGCTATCCCCCTACTGGGAATTTTCCCAAAAGAACCTAAAACATCATATCATAGTTATATTTGTGGCACTATCTTTTTAGCAGCACAATTTGTGATTGCCAAATCTTGGAAATAACCAAAATGTTCATCACCTGAGGAATGGATGAAACAGATGTGGTGTTTTTATACTGAGCTATAAAGATTAATATACTTGAAAGGGTCAAGATGATAGCTCAGTGGAATAAGTGCTTGGCTGACAAGCACAATATCCTGAGTTCAATCTCAGGTACCACCAAAAATAAATAAATAAATAAATAAATAAACAAACAAACAAACAAACAAATAAATAGCTCTTTCCCATCTTGCAAGATGGTGGGTGAAAAAACTGAGAAGCCAGACACTAAAGAGAAGAAACCTGAGGCCAACAAGGCTTCTACCAGTGATACTGGTAAAAAGGGTGAGGTGAGGAAGGCAAAAAAGACCAAGAAGGGGCAGCCTCACTGCAGCCGAAATTCTGTCCTGGTCAGAGGAATTGGTAGATACTCCCGATCTGCTATGTATTCCAGGAAGGCTTTGTACAAGAGACAGTACACAGCTGCCAAATCAAAGGTGGAGAAGAAAAAGAAAGAGAAAGTTCTTGCTACCATCACAAAGCCAGTCGGTGGGGAGAAGAATGGGTGTACCCGGGTGGTTAAGCTTCGGAAAATGCCTAGATGCTACCCTACTGAAGATGTGCCCCTAAAGGTCTTGAGCCACAGCAAAAAACCCTTCAATCAGCATGTGAGAAAACTTCGATCCAGCATTACTCCTGGCACTGTCTTGATCATCCTCACCGGGTGTCACAGAGGCAAGAGAGTGGTCTTCCTGAAGCAGTTGGAGAGTGGCTTGCTTCTTGTGACTGGGCCCCTTAGCCTTAACCTTGTTCTTCTAGGAAGAACACACCAGAAATTTGTCACTGCCACCTCTACAAAAATTGATATCAGCGAAGTGAAAATCCCCAAGCACCTCACTGATGCTTACTTCAAGAAGAAGAAGCTGCGGAAATCCAGACACCAGGAGGGTGAGATCTTTGACACCGAGAAGGAGAAATACCAGATTTCAGAGCAGCGCAAGGTGGATCAGAAAGCGGTGGACTCACAGATTTTAGCAAAAATCAAAGCTGTTCCTCAGCTCCGGGGCTACCTGCGATCTGTTTTTGCTCTGACAAATGGAGTTTATCCTCACAAATTAGTGTGCTAAGTTTCGTACTAAGAACCTAATTAAATAACTGATACATTTAAAAACAAATAAATAAATACATGAATAACAAAATAAAAAAAGAATAGTACACTTTAAGCCTTCACATATAAGGGGATGCAACTTGAAGATATACTCTTAAGTGAAATAAAACAGACGTATGTGCGTAAATATTATGTAGTTTCCCTAGTGCAAGATCACAAAAGAATAAATAAAGATGGAAAGGTACAGCAGTTAAATGAAAAGCAATAAGTTAGAAATAAACAATAAAGAATGAGCAAGAAGAAAAGTTAGGAAACATGGCAGGGGCAAAACCATACATTTATACACATAAGACAGTTAAGACAATATTCCTAGGAATTTCCATCAAGTTTTTTTTTTTTTTTAACTTTTTTTGGTGTTTATTTATTTATTTTTATGGCCAGCTCAGCCCGCCCTGAGGGCAGGGCTGGCGCAGCATGTGGTGCCGGGGATCGAGCTGCGGTCCCTGCAGCCGCCTAAGCTTTCCTAAGCAGGCACTTTAGACCACTGAGCCATCCTGCCACGCCCCTCCATCAAGTTTTTGAGATCAGCAGTTAACTGGAAAAATTCTTCCCCTGACTAACTATATATGATGCTATCTGTGAATTAAGCCACTACACTGAGGATAGCAAAGTGTAGTACTAAATCCATGCTTGGAACACCTATCATTTTGGCTTCCTCAATGCATATCAGGTCTAATATTATATCAGTTATTGCTACACACTCTCTTAAGAAAATGCTTTTTCTAAAAGATAATAAAAGAGAGTAAGAGACAAGAAATAGAATGCCGTAGGAGGGGCCTGCTACAATTATATATATGGTTAGATTTCTCAATTTCTGTGCAAAAATGTATAATTGTTTTTCCACATTCTATAGGAGTTTAGTGTTTATAATATCAATGATTTCTGGAAAATACCTGTTGCATGTTATGTCTGAGCCACTTGATATTTGGAAAGACAATGTTGTTAAGCTCAAATGCCTGTTATAGGATAACAGTATCATTAAACTTTTCTTCTGGATGGTTAACTTAAGTTTACAGACAAAAAGAAAGAGAAAGAGAACAGGTATAATGTAGCTGATATTTTGGCCCTAGCTCTTCAAGTTCAGTGTGGACTCAAGAGAAAAGTGCACCTGTACTGTAACATCCTGTAACTCAGTGGTGTTGCAATTTTTCTGATCAAGGAGATTATGGGGCTACAGAGAAAAGTGATCAATGATGTGTAGTGTGCCCCTAAGGAGAGTCACCTAAAGAGAAAACTTTCTCTCAGGCTTTCACATATACCAAATTTGTCAAGCAATGGCCATGACTCATCCAGATGACTGCCACTAACAAAAGATCTGCAAACTGCTATACATGGTTTAAGGGTAAATCCTGCGGGGATTGTCAGATACAAAAGTTACATTTTTTTGTTATATACATCTTGCTTTATCTTGGTCTTAACCATCCAGTAGAGATGTCTAACCATAAGGTATAAAAGGTAAAGCCATATTAATATGCTGAGCTGTAAAAGTCTTAAGTAAACAACTTCTGACACTGCCAGTTCTGCTTATAGCCCACTAGTACTATGGACTTTTGGACTAGAATGGGTTATTTCGATGAATTCATGCACCACAATATTTGAATGGCAACGAAACACCTATCTTTGACAAAACAGAAACAAGGGGGTTATAAAAGAAGGAGCATATTTTTAGTGAAAAAAAAAACAACAGGGTAGAGTTGCAACTACTTTCTATTGGTTCAATGAGAAGAAAGATTTATACTACTAGTGTTTAGACAAGTTATCATGTCTGTCTCTTGTACCCTGAATAACTGCTACAAAGACAACAATATGCAATGTATTAGTTACTGTAACTGTTCTATTGACCTGTTTTGAAACTGTCTCCTTGCTATTTCTCATTAAAATTAATAAAAAACAAAAATAAATATAAAAATAGAAACATGAATTTTCTATTTTGCCATAATTTTCTTTTTGCCCACATAAATTAAGCATACATTAGCATAATCTAGGATATTGAAATATTAGAGAAGGTTTGCCAGGTATATCAACAAAATCAATGAGTAAATAATATAGAAATAAAGAAAACTTTGTAAATAACCAAAAATAGGAAAAATTTTTACTTAGTTTTTCATATCACTAAGAAGGATTAGGGAGAAGTAATTAGCTACGTATAATATATGACCTTTTTAAAGACAGAGGTTAAACAAAGGAGAATATCATGTCCTATATTACTGATCACTTTAGCAAAAATTTATTCTGGTTTAGGTGTTGCCAAGAGATGAAAGTAGTTTTCAAAGGTTAATGCCATAATAATAGTTTAGGGAGCAGGAAGTTTGTAGCCGTTTAATATTGTTTGATGGAATTAATGTTATTCATCCAAGGCTTCTCTTTGTTTTGAGGAAAACTAGAAACTCTATGGTTTAAAAGGTGAATAATTAAGAAAAAATTAGAACCAAGCAGGCAAGATATGTATGTTGATCTTTAACAGCCAGCTATAGTTTTTCTGTGAATTTTAGCATGGGTATAATTAAGCTGATGGAATTGTCTTCCTTAAGTCTGGATAATTACCTAATAAGGTCTCCATCATGTTTAATTGTCTTCAATAAAGGCTTCAATAAAGGAAATTATTACAAAAATGAAACATTTGCTGCTGGTAGGATATTCAGTGGTTGCCAAGTGGACACTGTGTGGAATAACTAGCTAATCTGAAGTAAATTTGGTCAAAGAATATAAATAACATCAGATGACCTGATGAATAAGCTTGAAAGAAGGAGGTAGAGAAGTAAAACTATGTTAGAAGCTACCCAAACTCAAAGAATTAGTCAAGTGATAGACTTTATATGTGCAAAGTAAAAATTCATTTGCAGCCAATTAATTTTTCATTTTAACAAATATTAACAATTGCAAAAATGGAGCCATAAAATTCTGTTTAAATGAAATGTGGGATTTAGGTCAATTATCATACATATATGTTACATCCAATTTTAGATTGTAAAATGCAAAAGAAAGCGATGCATTCAATATACTTATTGGCATTTTAAAGTTAATAGGGCATTAAAAATTAAAAATTATTTATATTTATTTTTTAATTTTAGAAATAAAAATTATAAGAATAAGATAGAGTTTCAAAACATGTTAGCAGGAGAGTTTAGTATTTAATATATTGTTCATTTTCTGTCTTCATAGTAGATATTTGGAGTAAAGGTATATGCATGATATCTTGTCCAAACAATATTAGCCAAAACTTTCTTTTCAACGAACGAGAAAAGCTAGTTGTATAACAATCTTAACTATCATGTATACATTTTTCTTTTTATAAAATTTAAGTTATTTTATGTTATTCCAAAGAGTAAAAACAGAAGCAAAAACAAATAGAAAAAAAGACAGAAACAGGGCAATATACAATAATGCATATGTTATAGATATTCAAAACAGGAATAGCTAATTAACAATGATTGTTATAATACATATTTTATCATGAAATCTGTTGCTCATATTATTTTTATGTTATTTATTTATGTTATGGCCAGCTCAGCCTGCCCTGGGTGTGGAGGAGCACAGCATATGGTGCCAGGGTTTGAACCGTGGTCCATGTGGTTGCCTAAGCAGGTGTTCTAGACCACTGAGCTGTCTTGCCAGCTCCTGTTGCTCAGATTAACAGATATAGTTATACAAGATTTGGGAAACAATTAAATGTTGACACTTGCTTTCAAGAAATCTTAATTTTTTCATTTATTTTAAAGAAAAGATAATAATCAATAAGACAATAGAAATGATACGAATATAGATGACTAAGATGAGAGGCATTAAACTATGGGTTTTTTTTTTTTAATGCACATTGCTGTCCAGTTTCACCAGCACCATTTGTTAAACAGGCTATCTTTCTTCCAGTGAATATGTTTGGCCCCTCTGTCAAACGAGATGGCTATGTGTGTTTTGAGTTTTATTTGCACCTTTTAATCTATTCCATTTGATCCTTGGAGTATAATTTCAAGTCAGGGATTGTAATACCTCCTGAGTTGCTTTTGTTGCCTAAGATTGCCTTTACTATTCTAGGTCTTATCTGGTTCCACATAAATTTTAAGAATGTTCCCGTAGATCTGTGAAGTATGTTGATATTATTTTGGTAGGGATTGTATTAAATCTGTATAACAATTTTGGAAGTATGGTATTTTCCAAATGCTGGTTCTTCCTATTAAGGAACAAGGAATATCTTTCCATTTTTCTAAAATCCTCTTCAATCTCTTTTTTAAAAGATGATTGTAATTTTCATTGTATAGATATTTTACTTATTTTGTTATAGTAATTCCTGAATATTTTAATCATTTGTATGTTGTTGTCAAGGCTGTTTTTTTATAATTTCTCTTAAAGAGTTTTCTATCTTTGTAGAGGAATGCTATTAATTTTTGGCTTTTGACTTTGTATCCTACTATATTGAATGTGTTATTAGTTCTAGGAGTTTCTTGGTGAAGTTTTTTAAGTCTTCCAAGTAGAATATCACATCGCCCTCAAATGATAGCTTAGCTTTTTTTTAACCTATTCTTATTTCTTTCTCTTTTCTAATGGCTCTAGCTAATGATTCTATAAGTATATTGAGTAGGAGTGGTGACAGACTACATCTTTGCCTTGTATCTGATTTGAAAGTGAAAGATTTCAGTTTTCTCAATTTATTACTATGTTGGCTATTGGTTTTTCATATATGGTTATTATCAGGTTAATGTATAGCCCATCTATTTCAATTTTCTGTAGGTCTTTGATCATGAATAAATGTTGTCTTTGCCAAAAACCTTTTCTTCATCTATTGAGATGATCATGTGGTTAATGGTCTTGGCTTTATTGATATAGTACATTATACTTATAGATTTGTTTTGTTGAACCATCTTTGTATCCATGGAATGGATTGTTCCTGCTCATGGTGTATAATCTTGATCATTTGCGGTATTCTATTTGACAGTATTTCAATGATTTGTTTTTGCCTCCATGATCATGAGGGAGATCGTACTGTAGTTCTCTTTTTTGGTTGGACCTTTCTCCAGTTTCAGTATCAGTATAATCCTTGCTTTTAGGAATGATGTTGGGAGGATTGCTTCATTTTCAATTTCATTGAAGAGTTTGAGGAGTATTGGAATTAAATGTTCTCTAAATTTCTTGTAGAATTCAGCTGTGGGACTGGGGCTTTTTTTTCTTTTTTTTCTTTTTCTTTTTCTTTTTGTAGTTCATGCTGGCCTGAGCTTACTTTTGTAGCCCAGGCTGGTCTTGAATTCACACTTGTTCTCCTGCCTCAGTCTCCCAAGTACTGGGATTATAGGTATGTGCCACCACACCCAGCTCATGGGCTTATGTTTGATGGCAAGTTTTTTTACTACCCTGTCAATTTCATTGTCTGATACTGGGTTATTCAGAATTTTTGCATCTTTTTAATTCTGTTTTGGCAATTTGTCTTCTGTATCTTCAACACTGTGAGAGTAAAGATTCTCAAAATAGTTCTTGATGAATTTGCACAGGATCTGTAGTAATTTTGCCCTTTTCATTCTTTATTGCTTGAGTTTGAGTTTTTTTCTTTCCTCTTTTTGAGCAGATTGGTTAGGGCTTTATCAATTTTATTTAATCTTTCAAAGAACTAGCTTTTGGATTCATTAATTCTTTGCATTGTTTTGTTTGTCTCAACTGCATTCATTTCTGCTCTAATTTTTATACTTTCATTCTGTCTTTGGGCCTGGAGATTGACTTGCTCTTCTTTTTGTAGAACTTTGAGTTGTAGCACTAGGGTAGTGATTTGTTCTCTCCCTGTTTTCCCAAAGTGTGTGTGCATTGTGATAAATTTCCCTCTAACAACTGCTTAAATTGTATCCCTCAAATTTGAGTAACTTGTATTAGAATTTTCAGTGGATTGTAGATTTTTTTAAATTTCTTTAATTTTATCTGTAATTCATCAGTTGCAAAGGATCGTGTTATTCAATTTCCATATGTTTATGGGGTTTATATGCTTTATTTTGTTGTTAATTTCCAGTTTAATTGCACTGTGTTCACATTATATGTGTTGGATAATTTCTGTTTTCTTGCAAATAGTTAAGCATAATTTGTGGACTAGTATATGGTCAATTTTAATGTCCTATGTGCAGCTGAAAATAATGTGTATTCAGATGTTTTTGGGTGCAACACTTTGCATATGTGTACTAAGTCCATTTTTTTTTTTCAAAAAATTGGTTCAGTTCTGCTGCCTCTGCTAAATTTTGTCTACATGACCTATTTTTTTTTTAGATAACAGGGTGTAATGGTCCCCTGTTAAGATTGTAATATTGGTTATTAGATATTTCATGTCCTTTATAATTAGTCTTATACAGCTGGGTGCTTCCATATTTGTTGCATATGAATTTATAATTCTTACCTATTTCTTCCTTAATCAATATGTATTCTTTATGTCATTTGATCATTTGTGGTTTGAAGTTAAGACTGGCTGAGGACAGAACAGCTACCTCTGTTTTTTTTCTGCGATCCTGGAGCATGTAGTATTTTTTTCCATCCTTTGATTTTCAGCCTATGAATTTCTTCTTTGGGTGAAATGCGTGTCTTGAGTACAGCATATTGTTAAATTTCTTTTTCTTAATCCACTGTACTAGTATATTGTTTTAACTGTAATGTAAACAACCACTTACATTGGTGGTTATAATTGCTATGTACTGACTTAGGTTTGTCATGTTATTTTCCTCCTGTTTGTTCTCTACTTTTTCCTGCGTTTAATTGTTTGCTCTATTAAACACAAGGTTGTTTCCATCTGTTGTCACTCTTGGAATTGGGGGTGTTATTTTTTCAGAACTGGGGATTGAACTCAGGACGTTGGACTTGCCAGGAAGGCACTTGTGACCCTGAGCTATTTCCCTAACCCAGAATTGTGCGTATTTTGATCCCTTTGTACAATACTTTTTTGTACTCTACGTAGATTTGGATTGGTCACCATGAATTTCTTTAGTTATTTGTCATGAAAGCATTTCACTTCTCCATTAAACTTAAAAGAGACTTTTCCATAGCATATCAGTCTGGGTTGGAATTTGTTTTCTTGTAGGACTTGAACTACCTTGCTCCATGGTCTTCTTGATTTAATGATTTGTGAGGATAAATTTGATTTTATTCTGATGGGTTTTCCTTTAAATGTGATCTTTTTCTTTCCCCCTCTAGTGGCATTTAGTATAGTGTTCATGTGCTGAATTTCTGGGATTTTGATTATTATATGTCTGTGTATAGTTTAATTGGATTGATATTATTTGGAATTCTATATCACTCAGTGACTTTTATGTCTGATTGTTTTCCCATATTTGGGAAGTTTTCTGCTATTACTTCTGCCCCTATTCATTTTATGCTATTTCTATTGCCTCCTATTTTTCACTGGTGCCTATTAGTCTTATGTCATTCTTCTTTTCATCCTCTTGCAGCTGTGGGATTATTATTTTCTGGATTCTCATTGTTTTTAAGTGATCTTTTCTTAGCTTTTCACTAGCTGCAATATTGCCCTCAATGTCCGAGGGTCTAGTGTCACTGTCATTCAAATGATTTTGTCAACTGTTAATGGAATTTTTAATTTGATATACATCTCTTCGAATCTGCTTCATGCTTTCTATTTCATTCCTTTATTGCTCGTTCAAGGTTTGTATCATTTTTTCTATTCTCCTCTATTTTTTATCAGTGTCTTCCTTAGAAACACTTAGCAATTGCTTCATTTTAACTATTTCTTTTTGTTAACCTATGAGATTATTTCTAACCTTATTTCCTCTACAATATTCTGTAGTCATTTCTTTGTTGAAGAGATCACAGGTATGTGGCTTCCAGTTTCTTTTATGTTGATATCTCTTGTATTTGTTCTGGGTGCTCTTGGGGCCTAAGAACTCATTTTGATCCTTCTTTTTGTCATTTTCTATTTCAGTGAGAACATTTTATTCTGATTTCGTTGAATGCTTTTTGTGAAAATTTGGTAGTAGGTAGCTGTATCACTACATCAGATGCTCTCTGCCTGGAGTCTGATTGTTAGGTATCTCTCCTGTGTCAGACATTATTGTTTTGTGCGTGTCCCAAGGTCTTGCCTTGTCTGTTGATTGAGAGTGAGATATTGGCTTCTGTTTGGCACTGTCCTCTGTCCTTGAGTGTATGGCCTTGATGAGATTATTACCCAAGAGCCTCCTGATATTAATGTCCAAGGTAAAACAAGTAGTTAAGGCAGATAAGTTTACCTATTTGCACTATATTATAATTAACAATATAATAGTATATTTAACAATATTAATAATATCTAGTGAAATTCAGAAATTGACACATTTTTGTAATTAATGCATTTGTGCTTTAGACCATAAGAGCAAAAATTATAGCTGTATAACAAAGCAGATCTCAAAACGAGAATTTGTATTTATATTAGTTCCCCTGAGTTCTGTCTGAACACCTCTCCTTCTTGACCCTGGAGTTTTCCAGGCAGGCTAGCGCACCTCAGGTATTGCTGCCACGTACCATGAGGATGCTTCTTTTGTTTTGGGCCTTGTCTAGATTTGCTAGACTTGAACTCGGCTGGAAGGATCTGGCTTGGGTTTTGTTGATTTGCTCTTTTCCTTTCAGCTGAGCCCAGTCAATTTGGACTGCTAGGCCTTGCTGACCTCTGGTCCAGTGGCTCCTTCAACGTGGCTCCCCCTGCCAAGGAGGAGTGGGCCAGCTGCATCCCATTGATTGCTGATTCCTTGGCTCCTTCCTGGTGAGGCAGCTGAGGTTAAGTCTATCTTTTTTTCTTTTTTCATTTCTTCCTTTTCCCCATTTTTTTTTTTCCAGAACCAAGGATTGAACTCCCCCATCTCTTAATCAAAATTTGCCTTCTTTTCAAAAGTTTCCTTCTGATTTACAATATGTGTTGTACATTTCAGATTTTATGTATTCATTTAGTGTCTCACACTAGTGAACCAATATGATGTTTACACATGTGAGTCTGATCTGTTTCACTTTGAGTACGGCATTGTTTTGCATCTATTTAGCTATTTAAGTCTTAAGGTCATTTTTCCTTTTTTTTTTTTTTTTTTTTTTTTAGGTTTGATTGTTACAGGGTTTGGCCACCCAGCTCAGATTCATATTGACCCTCCTGTTTTTCAAGCTCCCTAGCAATGGGATTACAGGTGTGTGGCACTACAACCTGACTCCGTGGCCATCTCAGCCTGCCCTAGGGGTAGGACTGGCACTGCATGTGATGCCCAGGATCAAAGCATGATCCCTGTGCTTCCCGAAGCTTGCCTAAGTGAATATTTTGGTTCACTGAGCTATCTTGCTAGGCCTGGCTTATCTTTCCTTATGGCAAAATAGTATTTTATTGTATAAATTAAAAATACACATCTTTTGTAACCTTTCTAAGTTGATGGGTATTTAGTTTGTTTCCAAGATTTAGCTGTGAGAAATTGTGCTGCTATAAACATTGGCACACATATATCATTGTGGTATCATATTTTTAACTTTCTGGGAAGAAAATTAAAATTAACCGGTAGACTAGCTGACTCAAATGGGACCTCTAATCCCAGGTTTTTTCTTTTTTTTGAATCTCCACACTGATTTCCACATTGATTGTAGCAGTGATGTAGAAAGGTTCCTACTTTCCTACAGTGCTTTTAGCATTTGTTTTTGCTTGACTTCTTGATGACAGCCATTTATTCCACCATGAGAAGGAATGTCAGTATTATTTTAATTTTCATCATTCAAATGACCAGTGATGTTAAACAGTTTTCCAGGCCATTTATTTGCCATTTACATTTGTTCATATTAGAATTTCATATTTATTCCAGATACCAATTTTTGGCTTGAATTTGTGGGCTCAGACTTTTTAAAGTCTTTATATATTTTAGATTTATATGTATAAGCTTATATCTTTTTTTTTTTTTCTTTTTTTTTTTTTTTTTTTTTTTTTTTTTTTTTTTTTTTTTTCTTTTTGAGACAGGGTCTCACTATGCAGTTCAGGCTGGCCTTGAGCTCACTTTTGTGGCCCAGGATGATCTCAAACTCGCAATGATCCTCCTGCCTCAGCCTCTCGAGTGCTGGGATTACAGGCATGCGTCACCATGCCTGGCATATGCATATATATATATATATATATATATATATATATATATATATATATGTCTTATGTTTGCAGGACAACTAGCTATAACTTTCCTCACTTTCTGTCTTGCTTTTCACTCATAGGATTTCTGCTTTGTGCAACTGAGATTCAAACTGTTGATTCTTTGTACTGTTTATCTTATAGTGTATTTTTGTTTTTAAGGTCTCTGCCTATACTTATGTCTTTAAGATTTTTACATATTTTCTTTCTTTATTTTTTAGGACAGGATCTACAGGGTCTACAGGATCTCTCTGTGAAGATCAGACTCATTGTGATCCTCCTGTGTTCAGCCTCCCAAGGTTGGGATTACAGACATGTGCCACTATGCCCAGTGTCAATTGCTATCTCAACATGCTCCAGGGGTGGGATCAGGAAGGAATGCAAGGGATTGAATCTTAGTCTCTTCCTAAGTGGGCATTTTAATTCACTGAGCTATTTGGTTGGACCTTTTATATCTTCTCTTGCAGTAATTTTAATATATATTTATTTGGATTTAGTTTAATACATAATGAAAGAGTGTCGTTTTTATCTTTGACTCATCAAAAACCAGATTTTCCAGCAATATTTATTAAAGAGACCATCTTTCTTGCAGCGAACATGTTTGGATGCTTTGTCAAAGATAAGGTGTCTGAGTGTATTTTAGCTTGCCTCTGCATCATTCATTTAACTTGCATCTTTTGTTCCACCTACCCTTAGGCCTGTTTTGTAATACTATGCTGATTTATCATGGTAGCTTTGTAGTATAATTTTAGGTCTGGGATTTATTATGTTCCTTGACCTAGCTTGGACCTGATATTCCAGGTCTTTTCTGGTTCCAGATGAATTTTAGGGAATAATTTTATAGATCTGTGAGGTATGCTGATGATTATATTAAATTGAGATTGAATTAAATCTTTTAAGCAGTTTTGAAAGTATGGCCATACGCACTGTTCTTCTTATTCAAGAGCAATTATCTCTGTTTTTTCTAATACCCTCTAATTTAGTTTTCACGATGTAGATTTTTAGATCCTTTCTTAGATTGATTCCTAAGAATTTCAACGTTTTAGATGCTATTGAATTTCTCTAAGATTAGTTTTTGCTCTTAAATTATGTCTAGGACTCTGTCTGTTTCTCCTTTTTTATCCCGTCTCATTAAAATTTAAGTTCTCCTACAGGTGTTAATAAACTGGACTGCTGTGAAATCCATTGTGATTTCACCTTTTTTTTTTAAAACTAATTGCTTGAATTTGTGTTTTTTTCTCTCCTCTTTTTTATGAGCATGGCTGCTGGTTTATTAATTTTATTTATACTTTCAGAGAAGCAACTGTTCGAATCACTGATTCTCTGTATTGTTTCTTAGTTTCTACTGCTTTAGTTACAGCTCTTTACTTTATAATTTCCTCCCTAGTAGGAGAGTTAGGTTTGATGTTTTTAAATAGAACTTTATGGTTCTACATTAGGTTATTCATTTGAGCTTGTTCTATTTTCATGTTATATAAGTTGATTCTTTTAAATTTCCCTCAGAGAGCAGGTGAGATAGCTTAGTGGTCTAAAGCACCTGCTTAGGAAAGCTTA
This sequence comes from Myocastor coypus, assembly GCA_004027025.1. Classification (NCBI taxonomy): domain Eukaryota; kingdom Metazoa; phylum Chordata; class Mammalia; order Rodentia; family Myocastoridae; genus Myocastor; species Myocastor coypus. Next base: position 67,365 of record PVJA010006424.1, read on the forward strand.
GGCAACCCCAGGGACTGCAGTTCAATCCAGGGCACCACAAGCTATGCCAGCCCAACCCTCAGGGCAGGCTAAGCTGGCCATAATACAAATAAATAAATAAATAAATAAATTAATTAATTAATAGGTAGATAGATAGATAGATAGATAGACAGATAGACTTAAACTTCCCATGTAGGACTGTTTTCATTGCATCTCATAGGTTTAGCATGCTGTTTTTTTTGTTTGTTTGTTTGTTTGTTTTTTTGCCTTTTTGAGACAGAGTCTTGCTATGCAGTTGAAGCTGGCCTTGAGCTCACTTTTGTAGCCCAGGCTAGTCTCAAACTCGCACCAATCCTTCTGCCTCAGCCTGCCGAGTGCTGGGATTACAGGCATGAGCCACCACGGCCGGCTAGCATGCTGTATTGATAGCATCATTTAATTATATATACTATTTAATTTTGTTTCTAATTTCCTCTGTGACTTCTTTTTTAATTTTTTAATTATTATTTAATTTTAACAATGGTTATATCACATATTTTCATCATAAGATCAGTTTAGATTGATAGATATAGGTATATAAGATTGATCAAACAATTAAACTTCAACACTTTCAATAAACATTACTTTTTTTTTTCTTTTCTCCTTTATTTTATTAACAGTTGACACATGGCATATTGTCCTCACAATAGTTTTACAGAGCACAGTGTGTGGGCATGACCCACCTTCCTATTGATGTTGCTAAGAAAAAAAAAAAAAGGAAGGAAAAGAAAATTCTTCCCTTTGGACTAAGAGGAAGCAGATGCATACACAGTCAAATGTTCTGCAATTTAGTGGGCCACTAGTGAATCTTACAGTGTTGAAGGCTATTGATCTAAGCCTCCTACAGCTCATCTAATCAATCTAGCTCTGCATTTCATGCATTGTAATTAAGCTTTTTTTTTTTTTTTTTTTTTTTCTGGGTGATCAAGGGCAAGTCAGAGCAAGACCTGTATAACGAAACATTCATTTTTGGATTTTCTGTATCTTCCAAGGTCAAATCCCCTCAGGATTAACTTTGGGACCATATACGGTACTTTGTAGAACTGTTGTTAGTGTCAGCCTTTGGGACAAGTCACGGTCATTGCTTGGCCAGTTTGCTTTTGGTGAAAGCTTGAGAGAGTGTTTTTCTCTGGATGACTCTCCTTAGATGCACTATAGTTCATTTGTCCATTTCCTCTGAGGTCCCTTAATCTCCTTGACCAGAAAATTTGAGACATCTTTGAGTTATAGGATATTACAGCACAGGTTCTCTTATGTCCTGAGTTCTTACTGACCTTGAAGGGCTAGGGGCAAAATATTGGCTAACTTCATAGCCATTCTTTTTTTCCAATTTGTGGTCTGTTAACTTACATTTTCAACCCTCCTGCAGAAAAGCTTTGTGATACTATTAAACTATAGCATAGGTACTTGAGCTTATCATCACTGGTTTTCTGTGTATTGAATATCTTTGACTTAGCTTGGAATTGATATTTTCTGACTACCATTGATGTTCTAATAACGTTCTGCAAAATGTGATATAAGCAGTTACACAATTTTTACACAGATATTTGGAAATTCAAGGAAATACAAAATTGTAGCCTGTCAAGCCTATGGTATTTGGCTCAGTCTTTTACTTTCAACTAATAATCTTGAGAGAGAGCATAACAGCAACTGAGTTTACCTTGGGAGCAGTACACATCAAAAAGAAGACAGTCTTTTTGCATTCCAAGCATAGTTTTAGTGTTACATGGTGCTATGAACAGTTTGATGAACCTTTTGAATGTTCTTGAGATCAGTATCTGATTCATCCCCTGCACATAAGTGCAGGTGTTTGCTTGTGATATGTTTTCTCCTTTATCTGCTTCCAGTCACTTCATTGTTTAATCCATAACACATTCAGCTGTGTTATGCCCTTAAGTTCTCATTTTCTTCTTTAAAGTTCTTATATTAGAGAGACTATACGATAATTACACATATAGGTCTGGTTTATTTCACTAATAAGTATATGTTCAATATACATCCATTTATATATGAAGTCTTCAAATTTATCATTCTTTATGGATGAGTAGTATTCCATTGTATAAAAATACCATATTTTTTTAAAACATTCTTCAAATGATGGGCATTTTGCTTGTTTCCAAGATTTGGCTATTACAAATTGGGCTGCTATAAACATAGGTGCACAGATATCGCTACGGTATGTTTTCTGTTCTTCTGGGAAAATTCCCAGAAGGGGGACAGCTGGATTGAACGGAACTTCCAATTCTAGTTTTGTAAGGATCCTCCACACTGCTTTCCATAATGGTTGCACCAATCTGCATTCCTACCAGCAGTGGAGAAAGGGTCCTCTTTCCCCACAGCCTCTCCAGCATTTGTTGTTGATTGTTTTCTTTATGATAGCTATTCTTTCTGGGGTGAGATGGTATCTTTTTATTTTTTATTTTTATTTTATTTTATTTATTTATTTATTTATTTTTGTCTTTTTGAGACAGGGTCTTGTTATGCAGTTGAGGCTGGCCTTGAGCTCACTTTAGTAACCCAGGCTGGTCTCGAACTCGCACCGATCCTCCTGCCTCAGCCTCCTGAGTGCTGGGATTACAGGTGTATGCCACCACGCCCGGTTTTTCTTTTCTTTTCTTTATTTTCTTTATTTTATGTATGTATGTATGTATGTATGTATTTATTTATTTATTTATTTATTTTTGTGAGATGGTATCTAAGTGTTGTTTTGCTTTGCATTTCATGAATGGCTAGTGATGTGGAGCATTTCTTCATGTATTTGTCAGCTTGCTGCATTTCTTTCTCTGAGAAGTGTGTGTTCATCACAGATGCCCATTTCTCGAGGGTCTTTGAATTTTGGAAACCTAATGATTTTTAGTTCTTTATAGATTCTAGATAGAAGACCTTTGTCTGAATACTTGTTAGTTAAAATCTTTTTGAAATTTGTGGATCGTCTTTTCATTTTGTTGGTGATTTCCTTTGATGTGCAGAAACTTCTCAGCCAGAGGAGGTCCCATTTGTTGATGCTTTCAAGTGTTAAAAGTGCAATTTGATTTCTTTCCATGAACTTTTTTGCCTACTCCGATATCTTCAAGATTTCCTCCCACTTTCTCTTCGAGATTTAATGTTTCACTTTTAATATTTAGATCTTTAATCCATTTCCACTTTATTTTCGTGCAGGGTGATAGACTAGGGTCAAGTTTTAACTTTTGGCATGTAGAGAGCCAATTTTTCCAGCACCATTTGTTAACGAGGCTATCTTTCTTCCAGTAAATTTGTTTGGTCTCTTTGTCAAAAATAAGGTGGCTGAGTGTGTTTCTATTTGCTTCTGCATCCTCTAAGGTATTCCGTTAATCTTCAGGTCTATTCTTTTGACAATGCCATGATGATTTTATTACTGTAGCTTTGTAGTATAACTTTAGGTCAGGAATTGTAATGCCTCCTGTCATACCTTTGTCACCGAGGATTGTCTTTGCAATTCTGGGTCTTTTTTGGTTCCAAATAAATTTTAGGAATGAGTTCTACAGGTTTGTTAGGTATGTCGATGGTATTTGGATAGGAATTGCATTAAATCTATACAACAATTTAGGGAGTATGGCCATCTTCACAATGTTGTTTCTTCCTACCCAGGAACAGGGAATATCTTTCCATTTTCTGAGATCCTCTAAGGTCTCTTTTTTCAGAGTACTATAGTTTTCATTGAAAAGGTCTTTTACTTCCTTAGTTAGGTTGATTCCTAAGTATTTCAATTTTTGGTGGTATCATAAAAGGTACTGTTTCTCTAATTTCTCTCTCCGTGTGTTTGTTACCTGTATAGAGGAATGCTGTTGACTTTTTTTGTGTTGACTTTGTAACCTGCTATGCTAATGAATTTGTGTATTAGTTCCAGTAGCTTTTTAGTGGAGTTCTTTGGGTCTTCTAAGTAGATTATCATGTCATCTGCGAATAGTGAAAGTTTCACCCTCTTCTTTAACTATTCTTACTCTTTTTATTTCTCTTTCTTGTCTAATGGCTGTAGCTAATCAGTCCAGAATTTTATTGAATAGAAGTGGTGATAGGGGGCATGCTTATCTTGTATCAGATTTGAGAGTAAAAGACTGTTTTTCCCCATTTAGAATTATGCTACCTGTTGGATTGTTGTAGATTGCTTTTATCAGGTTGAAGAAGAGTCCCTCTATTCCAGTTTTCTATAGGACTTTGAAGATGAATGAGTGTTGCAGTTTGTGAAAGGCCTTTTCGGCATCAATTGAGATAATCGTGTGATTTTTGGTCTTGGCTCTGTTTTTTTTTGTCTTTTTGAGACAGGGTCTCGCTATGCAGTTCAGACTGGCCTTGAGCTCACTTTTGTAGCCCGGGCTGGGCTCGAACTTGCGCTGATTCTCCTGCCTCAGCCTCCCGAGTGCTGGGATTATAGGTGTGCACCACCACACCCGGCTGGTCTTGGCTCTATTGATATAGTGTATTGCATTTATAGATTTGTGTATTTTGAACCATCCTTGCATCCCAGGAATGAATCTTATCTGATCGTGGTGTAAAATGTTCTTGATAATTTGTTGTATTCTAGTGGCTAGGATTTTATTGAGAATTTTTGCATGCATGTTCATGAGAGAAATTAGTCTGTAGTTTTCTTTTTTAGTTACATCAGTTTCTGGTTTTGGTATCAGTGTAAAACTTGCCTCTAGGAATGATTTTGGAAGGACTGCTTCTTTTTCAATCTCATTGAAGAGTTTCAGGAGTATTGGGGTCATGTCTTCTTTAAATTTCTTGTAGAATTCAGAGGAGAATCCATCAGGTCCCAGACTTTTCTTTGTCAGTAGGCTTTTTATTACATTTTATATTTCACTGGGTGTTATTGGGTTATTGAGAATTCTAACATCTTCTTGATTCAGTTTTGATAATTTGTACTTTTCTAGGAATCTGTCCATTTCATCTGTGACTTCAATTCTGTGAGAGTAAAGATTCTCAAAGTAACTATTTATGATCCTCTGTATCTCTGCTGGGTCTGTAGTAATTTCACACTTTTCATTCCTTATTGCTTGAATTTGATTCCTTTCTTTACTCTTTTTGATGAGGTTAGCTAGGGGCTTATTAATCTTATTTAATCTTTCAAAGAACACAGCTTTTGGATTCATTAATTCTTTGTATTCTTTTCTTTGTCTCAATTGAATTGATTTCTGCTCTAATCTTTATAATTTCCTCCTGCATTTGGGCTTTGGATTTCGTTTGTTCTTCCGTTTCTAGTTGGTTTAAGTGTTGCGTAAGATTGTTTATTTGTTCCCGTTCTATTTTCTTAATGTGTGAATTCAGAGCTATAAATTTCCCTCTGAGAGCTGCTTTCATTGCATCCCACAAATTCAGGTAGATTGTGTTTGAATTTTCATTAAATTGTAGATACTGTTTTATTTCTTCTTTAATTTCATCTGTATCCCATTGGTTGTTGAGAAGAGTGTTGTTTAGTTTCCATGTAGTCTTGGAATTCCTATGGTTTCTTTCTTCATTTATTTCCAGTTTGATTGCACTGTGGTCAGATGATATGCATGGGATAATTTCTGTTTTCTTGCATCTACTTAAGCATGATCTATGGACTAATATATGATCTATTTTAGAAAATGTCCCATATGCAGCTGAGAAGAATGTGTATTTTGAAGTGGTTGGGTGGAACACTCTGTGTATGTCCACTAAGTCCAGTTGTTCCAAGTTCTGATTCAGTTCTGCCACTTCTTTGCTGATTTTTTGTCTGCTTGACCTATCTTTCTCGGATAAGATAGTATTGAGGTCTCTTTTTAAGATTGTGGTATTGGAAATGAGATTTTTCATGTCCATTAAAGTTTGTTTTATATAATTTGCTGCTCCCATGTTGGGTGCATAAATATTTATGAGTGTTACCTCTTCATCATGAATTTTTCTCCTAACCAGTATGTATTGGCCTTCTCTATTTTGTTTGATCAGTCTTGGTTTGAAGTTTAGACTGTCTGCAAACAAGATTGCTACCCATTTTTTTTTTTTTTTTTTTTTTTTTTTTTTTT